>JABUQX010100185.1:0-11618 GCA_015478945.1 Trachelipus rathkii
AAAAGGGTTTGATTTTTGCACCGGGCTGAACCCCATTTTTTTCCTAAATCTTAAAGGGTTTTATTTTTTCTCCGCGGGCTGAGCCCATTTTTCCTAAATCTTAAAAAGGTGATTTTTCTCCGGGCTAAGCCCCATTTTTCCTTATTCTTAAAAAGGTTTTATTTTTCCTCGGGCTGAGCCCCATTTTTTCCTTATCTTAAGGGTTTTATTTTTCCTCCGGCCTGAGCGAGCCCTATTTTTCTTTAAATCTTAAAAGGGTTTGATTTTTTCCGGGCTGAGTCCCATTTTTCCTAAATCTTAAAAGGGTTTGATTTTTGCTGGGCTGAGCCCCATTTTTCCTTAATCTTAAAAACGGTTTGATTTTTCCTCGGGCTGAGCCCATTTTTCCTTAATCTTAAAAACGGTTTGATTTTTCTCCGGGCTGAGCCCATTTTTCCTTAATCTTAAAAAGGGTTCTATTTTTGCTCCGGGCTGAGCCATTTTTCTAATCTTAAGAAAAGGTTTTATTTTGCTCCGGGCTGAGCCCCAATTTCTAAATCTTAAAAAGGGTTTTATTTTTCCTCCGGGCTTAGGCCCCATTTTTCCTTATCTTAAAAGGTTTTATTTTTCCTCGGGCTGAGCCCATTTTTTCCCTAATCTTAAAAAAGGGTTTGATTTTTGCCCGGGCTGAAGCCCCATTTTTCCGTAAATCTAAAAAGGTTTCGAGTGGTGCGGCCGCGCGCGCGAGTGTGGTTTCCTTTATCTATAACGGGTTTGATTTTTCCTCCGGCTGAGCCCATTTTTTCCTTAATCTTAAAAACGGTTGATTTTGCTCGGGCTGAGCCCCATTTTTTCTTTATCTTAAAAAGGGTTTTGATTTTTGCTCCGTGCTGAGCCCCATTTTTCCTAATCTTAAAAAGGGTTTGATTTTTGCTCCGGGCTGAGCCCCATTTTTCCTTAATCTTAAAAAGGATTTGATTTTTGCTCCGGGCTGAGCCCCATTTTTCCCTAACCTTAAAAGGGGTTTCATTTTTGATCCGGGCTGAGCCCTATTTTTCCTTAATTTTAAAAAGGGTTTGATTTTTGCTCCGGGCTGAGCCCCATTTTTCCTTTATCTTAAAAAGGGTTTGATTTTTCTCCGGGCTGAGCCCCATTTTCCCTAAATCTTAAAAAGGGTTTTATTTTTCCTCCGGGCTGAGCCCAATTTTTCTTTATCCTAAAAAGGGTTTTATTTTTCCTTCGGGCTGAGCCCAATTTTTCCTTAATCTTAAAAAGGGTTTGATTTTTGCTCCGGGCTGAGCCCCATTTTTCCTTAATCTTAAAAAGGGTTGATTTTTGCTCCGGGCTGAGCCCCATTTTTCCTTAATCTTAAAAAGGGTTTAATTTTTGCTCCGGGCTGAGCCCCATTTTTCCTTAATCTTAAAAACGGTTTGATTTTTGCTCTGTGCTGAGCCCATTTTTTCTTAAACTTAAAAAGGGTTGATTTTTGCTCCGGGCTGAGCCCCATTTTTCCTAAAGCTTAAAAAGGGTTTGATTTTTGCTCCGGGCTGAGCCCCATTTTTCCTTAATCTTAAAAAGGGTTTGATTTTTGCTCCGGCTGAGCCATTTTTTCCTAAATCTTAAAAAGGGTTGATTTTTGCTCGGCTGAGCCCCATTTTTCCTTAATCTTTAAAAGGGTTTGATTTTTGCTCTTGGCTGAGCCCCATTTTTCCTTAATCTTAAAAAGGGTTTGATTTTTGCTCCGGGCTGAGCCCCATTTTTCCTAAATCTTAAAAAGGGTTTTATTTTTCCTCCGGGCTGAGCCCCATTTTTCCTTTATCTTAAAAAGGGTTTTATTTTTCTTCCGGGCTGAGCCCCATTTTTCCTTAATCTTAAAAAGGGTTTGATTTTTGCTCCGGGCTGAGCCCCATTTTTCCTAAATCTTAAAAAGGGTTTGATTTTTGCTCCGGGCTGAGCCCCATTTTTCCTTAATCTTAAAAGGGTTTGATTTTTGCTCCGGGTGAGCCCCATTTTTCCTTAACCTTAAAAAGGGTTTGATTTTTGATCCGGGCTGAGCAACATTTTTCCTTAATTTTAAAAAGGGTTTAGTTTTTGCTCCGGGCTGAGCCCCATTTTTAATTAAGCTCAAAAAGGGTCTGATTTTTGCTCCGGGCTGAGCCCCATTTTTCCTTTATCTTAAAAAGGGTTTGATTTTTGCTCCGGGCTGAGCCCAATTTTATCTAAAAAGGTTTTTTATTTTTTCTCCGGGCTGAGCCATTTTTCCTTTATCCTAAAAAGGGTTTTATTTTTCCTCCGGGCTGAGCCCAATTTTTTCCTTAATCTTAAAAGGGTTTGATTTTTGCTCGGGCTGAGCCCCATTTTTCCTTAATCTTAAAAAGGGTTTGATTTTTGCTCCGGGCTGAGCCCCATTTTTCCTAAATCTTAAAAAGGGTTTGATTTTCCTCCGGGCTGAGCCCATTTTTCCTTAATCTAAAAAAGGTTTTGATTTTTGCTCCGGGCTGAGCCCCTTTTTCTTAATCTTTAAAAAGGGTTTGATTTTGCTCCGGGCTGAGCCCCATTTTTCCTAATCTTAAAAAGGGTTTTATTTGCTCCGAGCTGAAGCCCATTTTTCCTTAATCTTAAAAAGGGTTTAATTTTTGCTCCGGGCTGAGCCCCATTTTTCCTTAATCTTAAAAAGGGTTTGATTTTTGCTCCGGGCTGAGCCCCATTTTTCCTAAATCTTAAAAAGGGTTTGATTTTTCCTCCGGGCTGAGCCCCATTTTTTCTTAATCTTAAAAAGGGTTTTTTTTTTCCCTTTGTTCAGCGCCCATTTTTTTCCTTATCTAAAAGGGTTTGAATATTTTGCTCCGCCTTGAGCCCATTTTTTCCTAAATCTTAAAAAGGGTTCGATTTTTGCTCCGGGCTGAGCCCATTTTTCCTTAATCTTAAAAACGGTTTGATTTTTCCTCCAGGCTGAGCCCCAATTTTTCCTTAATCTTAAAAACGGTTTATTTTTGCTCCGGGCTGAGCCCCATTTTTCCTTAATCTTAAAAACGGTTTCATTTTTGCTCCGGGCTGAGCCCCATTTTTACTAAAGCTTAAAAGGGTTTGATTTTTGCTCCGGGCTGAGCCCCATTTTTCCTTAATCTTAAAAAGGGTTTGATTTTTGCTCCGGCTGAGCCCATTTTTCCTAAATCTTAAAAAGGGTTTGATTTTTGGCTCCGGGCTAGCCCCATTTTTTCCCTTAATCTTAAAAAGGGTTGATTTTTGCTCGGGCTGAGCCCATTTTTCCCTAATCAAAAAAGGTTTGATTTTTGCTCCGGGCTGAGCCCCATTTTTCCTAAATCTTAAAAAGGGTTTTATTTTTCCTCCGGGCTGAGCCCCATTTTTCCTTTATCTTAAAAAGGGTTTTATTTTTCCTCCGGGCTGAGCCCCATTTTTCCTTAATCTTAAAAAGGGTTTGATTTTTGCTCCGGGCTGAGCCCCATTTTTCCTAAATCTTAAAAAGGGTTTGATTTTTGCTCCGGGCTGAGCCCCATTTTTCCTTAATCTTAAAAACGGTTTGATTTATCCTCCGGGCTGAGGACATTTTTCCTTAATTCTTAAAAAGGTTTTGATTTTTTGCTCCGGGCTGAGCCCCTTTTCCCTTAATCTTAAAAAGGTGTTTGATTTTTTGATTCCAGGCTGACACACCATTTTTCTTTTAACTTTAAAAAGGCGGTTTGTGATTGTCGGGCTGAGCCATTTTTCCTTAATCTTAAAAAAGGGTTTGATTTTTGCTCCGGGCTGAGCCCTATTTTTCCCTAAATCTTTTAAAAAGGGCTTTAATGCTCCGGGGCTGGAAGCCCAATTTTTTCCTAAAATCCTTTAAAAAGGGTTTTTATTCTTCCTCCGGGCTGAGGCCCCATTTTCCTTACTTTATCTTAAAAAGGATTTGATTTTTTGCTCCGGGCTGAGCCCCATTTTTTCTAATTTCCAAAAAAAAAGGAGTTTTGATTTTTCCTCAGGGCTCTTGGCCCCAGTTTTTTTTCTTAATCTTAAAAAGGGGTTTGATTTTTGCTCCGGGCGAGCCCCATTTTTCCTTAATCTTTAAAAAAGGGGTTTGATTTTTGCTCTGGCGCTTGAGCCCCATTTCCGCACACTCAAACAAACAACGCCCTCCTATCAATTCTTAAAAAGAAATTGATTTTTGCACCAGTCTGAAGCCAAATTTTCTAAAAAACTTTTAAAAAGGGTTTAATTTTAGATCTCCGGGGCTGAGCCCCATTTTTCTATAAACTTAAAAAGGGTTTTTGATTTTGTCTCCGGGCTGAGCCCCAACTTTTTCTTATAAACTAAAATATTTTTGATTTTGCTCCGGGACCTGAGCCACATTTTTCCCTAATCTTTAAAAAAGGGTTTGTTTTTTGCTCCGGGCTGAAGCCCCATTTTTCCTTAATTCTTAAAAGGGTTTGATTTGCTCCGGGCTGAGCCCCATTTGTCTTAATCTTAAAAAGGTTTGATTTTCTTCCCAGGGCTTAGCCCATTTTTCCATTAATCTGTTAAAAAAGGATTTTTGTTTGATTTTTTCTCCAGGCTGAAGCCCCATTTTTTCTTAATTCCTAAAAAAAGGTTTGATTTTTACTCCGGGCTGAGCCCCATTTTCCCTCTATCTTAAAAAGGGTTTGATTTTTTGCTCCAGGGACATGAAGCCCACATTTTTCCCTTAATCTAAAAAGTTTGATTTTTGCTCGGCAGAATGCCCCCATTTTTCCTTAACCTTAAAAAGGGTTGATTTTTGTCCGGGCTGAGCCCCCATTTTCCTTTAATCTTTAAAAGGGTTGATTTTGCTAAGGCTGAAGCCCCATTTTTCCTTATCTTTTAAAAACAGTTTGATTTTTGCTCCGGGCTCTGGGCTGAGCCCTTTTTTTCCTTAATCTAAAAAAGAGGTTTTTTTTTTTTCTCCGGCTGGGCCCTTTTTTCCTTAATTCCTAAAAAAGGGCTTTTTGGATTTTTCTCCGGGCTGATCCCATATTCCTTAATCTTAAAAAGAGTTTTTGATTTTTTGCCCGGGCTGATGCCCCCATTTCTATAAACTTAAAGGTGATTATTTTTTTGATTTTTGCTCCGGGCTGAGCCCCATTCTATATTAAACTTTTAAAAAAAATTGTTATATTTTTGCTCCGGGCCGAGCGCCTTTTTTTCCTTAATCTCTTAAAAAGGGTTGATTTTTGCTCTGGGGCTAAGCCCCATTTTCCTTAATTTTAAAAAGGTTTGATTTTTGCTCTGGGGCTAAGCCCCATTTTTCCTTAATCTTTAAAAAGGGTTTGATTTTTATCCAAGGTTGCAGCCCCATTTTTCTTTAATTCTAAAAACGGTGTTTTGGATTTTGCTCCTGGCTGAGCCCCCATTTTTCCCTTAATCTATAAAAAGGGTTTTGGATTTTTTTTCTTCCGGGCTGAGCCCTTTTTTTCCCTAATCTTAAAAAGGGCTTGATTTTGCTCCGGGCTGAGCCCAATTTTTCCTAAATCTTAAAAAGGGTTTTATTTTTCTTCCGGGCTGAGCCCCATTTTTCCTTTTAATCTTAAAAAGGATTTGATTTTTGCTCCGGGCTGAGCCCCATTTTTCCTTTATAAATCCTAAAAAAGACGTTTGATTTTTCTCAGGCTGCAAGCCCCATTTTTCTTCAATCTTAAAAAGGGTTTGATTTTTTGCTCGGGCTGGACCCCATTTTTCCTTTATAATCTTTAAAAAGGGTTTGATTTTTGCTCTGGGCTGAGCCCCATTTTTCCATAATCTTAAAAAGAGTTTGATTTTTGCACCAGGCTGAGCCAAATTTTTCTAAAAACTTAAAAAGGATGTTTGATTTTTATCTCCGGGCTAAGCCCCACATTTTTCTATCATAACACTTTTAAAAAACGTATTTGATTTGCACTGCGGTCTCAGGCCCCATTTTTCTATAAACTAAAATATATTTTTGATTTTTGTGCTCCCGGGTCTGCAAAGCACACACTTCTTTCCCTTAATCTTTAAAACAGGGTTTGATTTTTGGCTCCGGGCTGACCCATTTTTCCTTTAATCTTAAAGAAAATGCTAATTTTAATTGATTTTTTGCTCCAAAAATCACATTATTTTTTCCCCTTATCTTAAAAAAAAAGCTTTGATTTTTGCTCCAGGCTGAACCCCATTTTTCATTACATTAATCTTAAAAAAGGATTTTGAATTTTTGCTCCAGAGTCTGAGCCCCATTTTCCTTTAATCCTTAAAAGGGAGTTGAGTTTTCCTCCGGTGGCTGAAGCCCATTTTCTTAATCTTAAAAAAGGGTTTGATTTTGCTCCATGGGCTGAGCCCCCATTTCCTATATAATCTTCAAAAAGGTTTGGATTTTTTACTCCGGGCAAACAGCTGCCAGCCCCATTTTCCCTTCTAAATCTTTAAAAAGGGGTTTTGGATATTTTGCTCCCGGGCTGACCCATTTTCCTTAATCTTTTAAAAGAGGTTTTTATTTTTGCCCTCCGGCTGACTGAGCCCCCATTTTCACACCTTAACCTTAAAAAAGGAGGTTGCATTTTTGTCTCCGGGCTGAGCCCATTTTTTCCTTAATCTTAAAAAGGGTTTGTTGCTAGTAAGGGCTGAGCCCATTTCCTTATTCCTTAAAAAACAGTTTTGTTTGCTTCCGGGTGAGCCCCCTCTTTTTTTTTCCTTAATTCTTTAAAAAGGTTTTTTTTTTTCTCCGGGCTGAGCCCTTTTTTTTTTTTCCTATAATCCTAAAATAGGGTTTTATGATTGTTTCCTCCGGCTGCGGAGTCCCACCATTTCCTTAATCTTAAAAAAAAAAAGCTTCTTGATTTTTTTTTTGCTCCGGGCAAACTATTGAGCCGCATTTTTCTTAATAAAACTTAAAAATGGAGTTGATTTTTGCTTCCAGAGAGCTGGATGAGCCCCATCTTATTTTTCTCTTCTTAAATTATAAACTTATATTAAAATTTAAAAAAACGCGGTTTTGATTTTTTTTTTGCTCCGGAGTGCTGAGGCCTTATTTTATTTTTTTTTTTTTTTTTTTTTTTTTTTTTTTTCCTTTAATCTTAAAAAAAAAAAAAGGGTTTTTGATTTTGCTTGCTGATGGCTGAGCCCCATTTTTCCCTTATTTTAAAAAAAGGGTTTGATTTTGCTCCGGGCTGAGCCCATTTTTCCTAATCTTAAAAAGGGTTTGATTTTTGATCCAGGCTGAGCCATTTTTCTTTTAATCTTAAAAAGGGTTTGATTTTTGCTCCGGGCTGAGCCCCATTTTTCCTTAATCTTAAAAAGGGTTTGATTTTTGCTCCGGGCTGAGCCCTATTTTTCCCTAATCTTAAAAAGGGTTTGATTTTTGCTCCGGGCTGAGCCCAATTTTTCCTAAATCTTAAAAAGGGTTTTATTTTTCCTCCGGGCTGAGCCCATTTTTCCTTAATCTTAAAAAGATTGATTTTTTGCTCCGTGCTGAGCCCCATTTTCCTTATTTAAAAAAGGTTGATTTTTGCTCTGGCTGAGCCCCATTTTTCCCTAATCTTAAAAAGAGTTTGATTTTTGCACCAGGCTGAGCCAAATTTTTCTAAAAACTTAAAAAGGGTTTGATTTTAGCTCCGGGCTGAGCCCCATTTTTCTATAAACTTAAAAAGGGTTTGATTTTTGCTCCGGGCTGAGCCCCATTTTTCTATAAACTTAAAATATTTTTGATTTTTGTTCCGGGCTGAGCCCTATTTTTCCTTAATCTTAAAAAGGGTTTGATTTTTGCTCCGGGCTGAGCCCCATTTTCCTTAATCTTAAAAAGGGGTTTGATTTTTGCTCCGGGCTGAGCCCCATTTTCCTTAATCTTAAAAAGGGTTTGATTTTTGCTCCAGGCTGAGCCCCATTTTTTCATTAATCTTAAAAAGGGTTTGATTTTTGCTCCGGGCTGAGCCCCATTTTTCCTTAATCTTGAAAAAGGTTTGATTTTTGATCCGGGCTGAGCCCCATTTTTCCTTAATCTTAAAAAGGGTTTGATTTTTGTTCCGGGATGAGCCATATTTTTCTTTAATCTTAAAAAGGGTTTGATTTTTGCTCCGGGCTGAGCCCCATTTCCTTAATCTTAAAAAGGTTTGATTTTTGCTCCGGGTTTAGCCCCATTAGCCAGCCGAGCCCCATTTTTTCCTTAATTTTAAAAAGGGTTTGATTTTTGATCCGGGCTAAGCCCCATTTTTCCTTAATCTTAAAAAGGTTTTAAATTTTGCTCCGGGCTGAGCCCCATTTTTCCTTAATCTTAAAAAGGGTTTAATTTTTGCTAAGGGCTGAGCCCATTTTTCCTTAATCTTAAAAAGGGTTTGATTTTTGCTCCGGGCTGAGCCCTATTTTTTCTTAATCTTAAAAAGGGTTTAATTTTTGCTCCGGGCTGAGCCCCATTTTTCCTAAATCTTAAAAAGGGTTTTATTTTTCCTCCGGGCTGAGCCCCATTTTTCCTTAATCTTAAAAAGGGTTTGATTTTTTCTCCGGGCTGAGCCCCATTTTTCCTTAATCCTAAAAAGGGTTTGATTTTTCCTCCGGGCTGAGCCCCATTTTTTCTTAATCTTAAAAAGGGTTTGATTTTTGCTCCGGGCTGAGCCCCATTTTTCCTTAATCTTAAAAAGGGTTTGATTTTTACTCCGGGCTGAGCCCCATTTTTTCTTAATCTTAAAAAAGGGTTTGATTTTTTGCTCCGGGCTGAGCCCCATTTTTCCTTAATCTTAAAAAGGGTTTGATTTTTGCTCCGGCTGAGCCCCATTTTTTCTTAATCCTAAAAAGGGTTTGATTTTTTGCTATGGGCTGAGCCCCATTTTTCCTTAATCTTAAAAAGGGCTTTGATTTGCTAAGGGCTCAGCCCCCATTTTTCCTATAATCTTAAAAACAGTTTGATTTTTGCTCCGCGGTCTTGAGCCCTTTTTTTCCTAATCTTAAAAAGGTTTTTTTTTTTTCTCCGGGCTGAGCCCTTTTTTTTTTTTAATTTTAAAAAGGGTTTGTTTTTCCTCCGGGGGCCTGACCCCCTTTTTTTCTTAATCTTTTAAAAAGAGTTGATTTTTGCTCCGGCTGAGCCCCATTTTCCATAAAACTTAAAAAGGGTTTGATTTTTGCTCCGGCTGAGCCCCATTTTTTTTCCTTAATCTAAAAAGGGTTTGATTTTTGCTCCGGCTGAGCCCATTTTTTTCCTTAATCTTTAAAAAGGGTTTGATTTATGCTCCGGGCTAAGCCCCATTTTTCCTTAATTTTAAAAGGGTTTTGATTTTTGCTCCGGGCTGAGCCCATTTTTCCTAAATCTTAAAAGTTTGATTTTATCCAGGCTGAGCCCCATTTTTCTTTATAATCTTAAAAAGGCGTTGGATTTTTGCTCCGGGCTAGGCCCCATTTTTCCTTAATCTTAAAAAGCGGTTTGATTTTGCTCCGGGCTGAGCCCTATTTTTCCCTAATCTTTAAAAAAGGGTTGGATTTTTGCTCCGGGTCTGAGCCCAATTTTTCCTAAATCTTAAAAAGGTTTTTTATTTTTCCTCCGGCTTGAGCCCCTTTTTCCCTTAATCTTAAAAAGGATTTTGATTTTTGCTCCGGGCTGAGCACCATTTTTCCTTATCCTTAAAAAGGGTTTGATTTTCCTAGGGGCTGAGCCCCATTTTTCTTAATCTTTAAAAAGGGTTTGATTTTTGCTGGGCCCCATTTTCCTTAATCTTAAAAAGGGTTTGAGTTTTTTCCTCTGGGCTGAGCCCCATTTTCCCTAACTTAAAAGAGTTGATTTTTTGCACCAGGCTGAGCCAAATTTTTCTAAAAACTTAAAAAGGGTTTGTATTTTAGCTCCGGGCTGAGCCCCATTTTTTCTAAAAATCTTAAAAAGGGTTGAATTTTTGCGCTTCCGGCTGAGCCCCATTTTTCTATAAACTTAAAAAGGTTTGATTTTTTGTTCCGGGCTGAGCCCGATTTTTCCTTAATCTTAAAAAGGGGTTTGATTTTTGCTCCGGACTGAGCCCCATTTTTCCTTAATCTTAAAATTGGTTTGATTTTGCTCCGGGCTGAGCCCCATTTTTCCTTATGCTTAAAAAGGGTTTTTAATTTTTGCTCCAGGCTGAGCCCCATTTTTTCATAATATTTTAAAAAGGGTTTGATTTTTGCTCCGGCTGGCCCCATTTTTCCTTAATCTTTGAAAAAGGGTTTTGATTTTTGCTCCGGGGGCTGAGCCCCATTTTTTCCTTATCTTTAAAAAGGGTTTGATTTTTGTTCCGGGATGAGCCTCACATTTTCCTTTTAATCTTAAAAAGGGTTGATTTTTGCTCCGGGCTGAGCCCCATTTTGCTTAATCTTAAAAAGGTTTGATTTTTGCTCCGGCTGAGCCCCATTTTTCCTTAATTTTAAAAAGGGTTTGATTTTTGATCACGGGCTAAGCCCCATTTTCCTTAATCTTAAAAGGTTTTTTAAAATTTTGCTCGGGCTGAGCCCCATTTTTCTTAATCTTTAAAAGGGTTTGATTTTTTGTAAGGGCTGAGCCTCAATTTTTCCTTATCTTAAAAAGGGTATTTGATTTTTGCTCAAGGCTTGAGCCCCATTTTTCGTTAATCTTAAAAAGGATTTTGATTTTGCTTCCGGGCTGAGCCATATTTCCTTAAATCCTAAAAAGGGTTTGTTGTTCCTCCGGGTGAGCCACATTTTTTCGTATCTTAAAAAGGGTTTGATTTTTGCTCCGGGCTGTGCCCCATTTTTCCTTAATCGTTAAAAAGGGTTTGATGTTTTGCTCCCGGCTGAGCCCCCCATTTTTCCTTAAATCTTTAAAAAGGGTTTGATTTTGCTCCAGGCTGAGCCCCACTTTTTCTTAATCTTAAAAAGGGTTGGATTTTTCCTCCGGGCTGAGCCCCATTTTCTTAATCTTAAAAAGGGTTTTGATTTTTGTCTCCGGGCTGAGCCCCATTTTTCCTTAATCTTAAAAAGGCGTTTGATTTTTGCTCCGGGCTGAGCACCATTTTCCTTAATCTTAAAAAAAGGGTTTGATTTTTCTCCGGGCTGAGCCCCATTTTTTCTTTAATCTTAAAAAGGGTTTGATTTTTGCTCCGGGCTTTGCCCCATTTTTCCTTAATCTTAAAAAGGTTTTCATATTTTTCCTCCGGGCTGAGCCCATTTTTCTTAATTCTTTGAAAAGGGTTTTTTTTATGCTCAGGCTGAGCCCATTCCTAATTTAAAAAAGGGTATATTATTGCCGCGGCTGAGCCCTATTTTTTCCTAATCTTAAAAGGGGGTGATTTTTGCTCCGGGCTGAGCCCCATTTTTCTTATCTTTAAAAGGGTTGGATTTTCCTCCGGACTTAGCCCCATTTTTCCTTATTTTTAAAAAGGGTTTTTTGCTCCGCGCTGAGCCCCATTTTTCCTTAATCTTAAATAGGTTTTGATTTTTGCTCCGGCTGCAATTTTTCCTTAATCTTAAAGGGTTTGTTTTTTGCTCCGGCTGAGCCCCATTTCTTAATCTTAAGGGGTTTGATTTTGCTCTGGGCTGAGATGACTTAAGCTGCACTCCACTAATCCCTGAGGTTTCCACTACTTTCACAAAAAAATTAGGAGCTGTTTAGCAGATGCAAGCGCAGCTCCAGCAACCCAACAAGAGGTGAAAGAAATGGGAGGATACGCAGGCTGAATTGATAGTATGCTTAGCGGTTATCTACT
>JABUQX010100186.1:0-42664 GCA_015478945.1 Trachelipus rathkii
CAATCAAAATTTCACTCTATTATACTTCAATACAAATTTTTTAAAATATCATAAAATAATTATTTTTCTTATTTTGTTGAAAATATTTCCAATTCGTTCAAAAACTTGAAATCTTTTTGAAGAGTCAACTTTTCAATTCATAATATCTCTTTTTCTTCTTCATCTTTCGCGATGTTTCCCACTGTTCTTTCTGTAACTGTAATTAATCTCTGTTTTTAACACGTTCTTCCTCTCCCTCCCTCTCTTTTTTACAAAATTTTTTAACAGTTCTGTTTAACAAAAAATACAAAAATCAGAATTATATATAAATATGATATATATATTCACCTATATATCTTATATATCATAGTTATGAATATATATACTATCTCATATATATTACTATATATAATATATCCTATATACTACATATATATAATATACTATATATATATATCTATTATAATATATATATCTTATATCTATATATACTCTCTTACGGTATCTTAGGTAGAGTTTTGAATGCGATCGATATATCTTTATAATCTTGTAAAAACCAATATTAAATGTTCTATACCCGAGTGCAAATGATCGCAAGTAAGTTTAATTCTTTTTCTTTATTTACTGAAAATAAATAATTACGACAAAAGAAGTATCAATTTGAAAAAATTTAAGCTTCACACACACACACACTAGATGGTTTGACTATCCCTATATATATATATATCTATATATATATTATACTATATATATAATCTATATATATACTACTACTATATATATATATATATATATCTATACTATATTATTATACTTATATACTCATATACCTATATATCTACTATATATATATATTATATATATATACGTATTACTATATACTTTATCTCCGAAATTTTTTGATTGATTCACGTATAATCTCTCTACTGATAATACACTTGTAACCACTCTAACGACTTTCCAATATATTTTCTATTGAATTCACAACAATCTTTTACTATTATACCTTCTCAGGCTTCACATTTTATCTTAACTCTATCGTCAAGCAATACTCTCTTCAATTCAGCATCGCCAGAACATAGGACTGTCGTACATTTCACTGAAAAAATTACATATCATAAACATAACAAATATACTTTTACTCCTAATCTCAACTTTACATACTACCTTAACCCTATAACTAACTTTATACTACTCCCCTATACCTAAGCTAACTAACCTAACCTAACCTAAACCTACTAACCTAAACTAACCTAACCTAATCTAACCTATCACCCTAACCTAACAACCTAACCACAACTAACCTAACCTAATCCCCTAAACTATCACCTAACCTACCAGCCTTAACCATATCACTTAAACGCTATCCTAACCTAACCTAACCTAACCTACACCTAACCCCTCAAACCTCGAATAAGTCAAAATAATGCTATACATTACCTAACACTAATCTAAATGCTACAATTCAAAAATAATCTCTAACACCTAACCTTAATAATTTACATAAGCTAACGTACACAATAATAACTCACCATTAACCGCCTATTAGTGCTATACAAAAAAAGTCACTACCATCTCTCCTCTCTCTCTTCTCTCTCCTCTCCTCTATATATATTATACTATATTATTATTATATATCCTACCTATATATTATATTATATACTATACTCATTTCATATAATATAATATACTATTATTATACTATATACTATATTCTTATATATACTATCTAGTCTCTCTGTATACCTATACCGTACTTCTTACTATTCTATCCCTTATATATAATATTATATATATATATAAAATTATTTCTCTCTCTTCTCTTCCATACTAATTTTCTGAAACAAAAAAGTAAACTTATGTAAAGTTAATAAAAAGTTTTCCTAGCTTCACGCAACGAAAAGATTTAAATGCTATTTATATAAATTTTACAATTTTATCAGGTATATTCTGGAAAATATCATAATTAATTCGATTTACGAATATATCGTATCACATTTCCAAACTTTACTCAAGACGCCTATATGATACCTATATCTATCACTATATCTATACTATATCAATCTATATTATATATATATATCTATCTCTCTATATTATACTCTATCTATCTACTCTATATATATTCAGCATATTCTTTCTCATTATATATTATTATATAACTACTATCTCTACTTATATATACTCTCTCTTACCTAGATCGTATAGAGATCTGGCAGATAGCCACGTGGTCAGGTAGTATCGATAATAGATCCTCCCTCGCCTCTGTATGAGCCTAGTCCTTCTCCTCCTCTTTCTCGTCATCTCCTCTCTCTGTCTCCCCCCTCTCTCTCTCGTCTTCCTCTCTCTCCTCTCCTCCGCTCACCTCTCCTCTCTCCTCTCTCTGCACTTCTCCGCTCCTCCTCCTCTCTCTCTCTCCTCTCTCTCTCTCTCCTCGTCCTCCTCTCTCGTCTTTCTGCTCTCTCTCTCTCTCTCTTCCCTTCTCACTCCCTCTCCTCTCTGCCTAGCCGGCGGACGTGCGCGACTAACACAGAATCGACTGATGAGCGAGTGGATAAGATTTCTCTCGACAGAGACGCAGGAGAATAGGCGGAGAAGAAGAGCGAGTGAGGTGTGTGTGACGTGGTGATAATCGAAGGCGCGATCCAGAAGAGGCTAGTCGTCATGCTCGAGACAGGTCTTGACGGTAGGATAGAGCTAGGAATCTTCCACTCGCCCTAGACTCGTACTTCTGTCGACGGATGTGAACTTAGATCATCGCGATGCTGAGATAAGTGATGGACGTGATGGCACTCTCCTTCTCTCTCTCTCTCCTCTCGTCCTCTCATGTCTCGATCATTGTCTCACCTCTCTCTCTTATGTGTAGCTGACACGTTGAAGGGTGGTATTAAGTCTTTTTCTTCCTCTCTCTCTCTCGTCTTCTCTCTCTCTCTCAAGGTGGGATATTCGAAAGACTTGGACGAAGACGTCTTCTCTCGTACTCCAATAATTTTATTCTCTTATCTATCCCTTTATGGTATTTTTAAACGCGATTAGATTATTCCATTAATTTTTTTAAGGTGCCATGAAGAAGTTCTAAAAAACAAAAGGGGTGTTGGTATATTTAAAGGGTCATGTATATAAAGGAGAGAATCATTAGTCATCAAGAATGCAACAAAGACTTAAGGCGTTTTTGATTTAACAAGAATCAAGAATTTTTCTAAACGGAAGAAGTTCTTCACTTTCTCATTTGATTTGTCAATTATTCTTTTTCAAACGGAAGTAAATTTTCCCCGTAGGAAAAATCAGGAATTTACACTCATTTATCAGATGCTTTATTTTTCATTCGTTCAAGATTGTTCATTAAAATTTTATTTTTTTCTGGCCGAGTTTGGTGACGTCACATGAAATTTCGTAAAAAATATGTTTTTTTTTTATTAATGTTTTTAAACATAGTTTTTTCGGACCACTATTTTATCTTAATCTTATCTTCGAAATATATTAATTTATGTTATTTCCCAAAGAATAGTAGTAATATAGATTATAAAAAATTTTTGTACAATAAAATTGAGAAATTTTATTTATCTGTTAATGTTGTGACGTCACTCCTCGAAGTGATCATGTTTTCAAACATGTTTTGTTTTATATATATATATATTTATTTATATATTATATATATATATATAATAATATATATATAATATATATATATATATACGTATATATTATTACTTATATATATATATATATATATATAATATATATATTATATATAATATATACTATAACACTAAAAAATCCTAACTAATAATAGCTTTATAGGCTTAGGTATGTGGTGTAAAATGTAAACAAACCTCACATACCTCTGAAAGAAACAAATGTTTCAATTTTATTTTTCATCGAAAAATTTCCTATTCTCACCACATCTACCACATAATCACACTCTTTAAAAACGCAAATCTAAAAAAGGAACCTAAAAGCGTTCCGCTCAAGCACACTCTCATTTCTTCTGTCACAATATCTATCATCAAACCAAAACATTTGCTGAAAATTTTAACTGCAACAGGCCACGACATTATTTCAAATCTGTACCTGAAATAAATCTGTATCAGAGTTATCACTTGGTTAAAAACAAAAATACACTTAATTCTGAACACTAAATCTTCCCATATGTTCCATCAAGAAAGAGTAATCTTTTTAATAATTGAGATTAAATAAAGATACAAAGTATTCATCATTCAATCGAAAAATTTCCTGCTTTTAAAATTTTCCCTTTTTTCCCCTTTACCCTGTTTTAGGTTGGTTCTAGTCGAGTATGCATGGTGAGAAATATTGCAAACTGGATGGGGAAGTTCGGTTGCAAAGAGGATGGATTTTATGGTTCCCACAATGTTTGAGATTAGAATGTTACTGTTTAAAAACGCTGAGAAGAATATTTTTTTTTATTTCCATGGGAGCAATAGGTGGTTTCGGTATGGCATGTGGACTTATTTGAAAGTTGGCGACCTGTTGAAAGAAAAAACCTATTGATAGACGATAGAAAGATAAGTAACACTTCTTTCAAATTGTTGAAAGATTTGTTTCATTTCTAGAAGTGTTTTTTTTTTTGCAAAAGTGAAATGTGAAGAGCTGAAGAGGTATCACACCATATTTGAAGATTTATCTTGGTAGAGTGTAAGAATTATCTCTTGTTGTTTTATCGTAGTTTTCTTTTCTCATCTTTTGATTGATGGTCGAGCGATACAGGTAATCGAAGGCATCTACTGTTAATGAGGATATCCTGAAAAAGTATCTGCCACAATGTCATGTTATCTGCTCCCCTCAGGTAGTTCACTGAAGAGACATTTTTGTGTCGTCGTGTAGCAACGTTTCTTCCCACAATTGATAATTAAGTAGATTAGTGTAAAAAGAAAAATCAATACCCAAGACTGGCATTGCAATACAGCTTTTATGAAAGTCCAATTAAATTCTTCTTGATGAAAATTCTTATCATTATAAATTTTGCTATTTCATTTTGTATTAAGATTTAGAAGAAAGCATTGGCTGTGGAACCAATGACATTAGGTGAAAATACGACATGTTGTTACTATGAAGAAGGTAGGCTTTGAAAAACTGAGCCACCGGAGTAAAAAGAGAAGAGAAGAGTATTAGCGCAAATAACCGTGCATTTGATAATAAGGCTGTGAACCTGATTTATGTGGCGCAGCGAATCAGATCGGTCCCCTACATTAGTTTTTTTCGTAATGGTACAGGAGGAAGAGCTAGAGAGGGGAAAGGGGGAGACGAGGGGCTGCACTTGCACATCAGATTCTGTGGGCCACTTGCACCACGGCCTATGTTATTTCCTATTGAGCGAGGTAACTTGAAGGCATTTGCTGAGATTCATTTTTGAACTTTTTGACATTATATGAATAATAGTGTCCACAGCGTTCCTGTAGCGCATGTTGTTGCGCGCTTTCTCCTGATGTAGTTTGCTTGTGTTGGCGTAGGCTTCAAATAACACGCCCAATGGGCGAGGTGCTTTGCGAATACCCTTCAAACAACTGGATTAATTGCTAAGTTTCACTCAAGTTGTTCAAGGGTAAGCCGTAGTTGGAAGCAAGTTTGTATTTGGTCGATGTTTTGTTGGGTTAGGAGGCTTGCTGTGTTTAGATTGTTGTGTGGTGGCTATGGTGATGTCATCAGTGTAAGTTATGTTTGTGTGGTCTGTCTGTGGTTGTGGAAGATCTGCTTTGTATAGGTTGAAAAGAGTAACTCCCTCTTACTCTTCTTGTAGATGATAATGACTGCTTTCTTCAGGAGAGTGTAAGTTGGAGCATCAAGTTCTACAGAGGAAATTCAGTCAAGGCATCTGTGGACAGCTGAGAAATGTGGGTGTGGAAGTACTTTGTCTTCCCCGAGGTGATTTTCCAATGTGAAATTGTGCTTCTAAGGCTCAGAACCAAGTTGGAACTGAAGTCTCAGAAAACATCTCCTGTGACTCATTCATAAAATCTCCTGTGACTCATTTATAAAATCTCCTATGACTCATTCATTTAAAATGGGGGCCAGAGCCCTTTGAGTACCATTCAGCAATTATGGGGATAAGACAACCGGGTGATTTAAAAAGCTACACATTGAAGCGTTCTTTTTTTTTGGGGAACGTAGATGGCCTACGTTGGTTAGAGCATCCGGCTTAATTTATTGTAAACCTGCGACGGCGGAGTCCAATGTTCGAATCCCGCTGATGGAGAGTAAAATCTCCTGTGACTCATTCATTTAAAAAGCTCCCATCTATAGTTTCTTCAGGAGGAGGCTGCTGGGTATCGTTGTCTGTAGTCATCTTCTTGAGCGAGTATTCGACTTCTGCCTGAGTCTTGAGAGAGTGGTTTTCTTCTTCTTCAGTCTGGAGCGGGTGTTCTTCCTAAGTCACCAATTATGTAGTGGCAAGAGTGTTGGGAGTTATCTTTTTTCTTGTTCCTCCACTACACGGGTTTCGGTTGAGGTTCTTTTGAAGTTTCTTGTAATGACTTCCATTTTGCGTTAAGAAACCTAAATTGATTTTGGAAGTCGCCTCTTCACCACCAGAGAACTATATGTTTGATTTGGTACGTCGAGAGTAGGTGAACAAGCAACACAAATTGTTATAACCCTTTTAATAGTTGTCTCTTTATAGTAAGGTTGGTAAAAACAGCTATTGGTCTTTGGTTAAATTTTATTAAACATCATCTTTTCTATATATAAAAGAGTCGCTGACCTAAAGTTAAGTACATTGATTTTTAGAGGATTATATAAGACGGCAGCAATTCTATCTGAGGAGAGCCCCATGTCTATGAAAAAAAAAATAAAAATACATTTGAAAAATAGTGCCAAGACATAGAAATGACGGGAACATAAGAGATTATGCGTGTTTACAAATCATACCAAAATACTAGTTATTTACATAAACAAGATATAAAATATGATTTAAAATTATATAAAATATTATACTACAATAGAAATTATAAATAAATGTCATTATAATACATATAAATTACAGTTTAAATTTATAAAGTAGAGGAATTATTACTGTCAATTGAAAAAGGTTTGCATTTTTTCCGTTTCTTGCAAATCTCGTTTTTCTAATAAAATAAAATAGGTTTAACACAACTATGAAATGTATTTTAAAAGCCACATTTAAAAAAAAAGCATGTTAAAAATTTATTTTAGATATTACATAACATTTAAGCAACTATTTTGACAATGCTACAACTCTTTCATAGTTAAATCAAATAATGAAGCATTATGTAAATTATCAAACTTAAAAATCTGAAGACACTAATATATTCACCTCACTTGATTTAGAGTTTTTGTTCACAAATGTACTAGTTCTTGAAATGTTCACATAATTTCTTAAAAGGTGTTCTTCCAAATAATTCAACCTCACACAGAACTATCAGAACAAACCATTATGGAACGAACGCCTTTATTCAAACCATCATGTATCCAAATACTTACTTTTTAAATTTAAAAAGCAAACATATACATAAAGTTCGGAGAGTGTCGATTGGGTGATCATCCACTTTAAACCTACAATTTTGCAAAACTTTATATTCACGCAAATCTGGAAATCAAATCCTAGTGAAACAAGCGAACATTAACTCTGTATTTTAAACATAGGTATGTTCGCGATGACAACCTAACAATCTTTAGGAATCTTAGATCGATATACATGTTCAATTCATGCAACGAGATTCAATGAATTTTGCCATGCTTGAAATTCGTTACGAAACTTGCATTAAATCGAAACTAGTTTTTTTTTTTTTTAAGCATCAAAATTGACTTTAATCTGATGGCTCCGTTTTTCTACAGGTATAAAAGGCGTGTCCCCATTGATACGGTTATTAATAGTCGGTTATATATAGTTATATTATATATATAGTGTTATATATATATCTATAATATTAATATATATATATATAGGTATATATATATGATATATATATATATATATATTATATATATATATAATATATATATTTTAATTATATATAAAATATTATATTAATTATATAAGATATATATTATTTATAATTGGTATATAATAATATAAATTAAATTATAAAAGATATAATATATTTATATATATATTAGTGTTTTATATATGTTAAATATTATATATAAGTATATAATTATATATTATTTATATTAGTGTGGGAACGATTATATCGTGCAATTCGATCATCGGCAAATATTTTTTTAAAAAAAATAATCGTGCTGATGTCACATCCGGCAGAAATTTCGCCGATTAATTTTTGGCCGATTTTAATTGTGAAAAATAAGATTAAGAATTTTTTAATTAGAGGAGTTGTATTGTTTCTAAAATAAAATACAATGAGATAAATAATAATAATAACAATAATAATAATAATAATAGTTTTATTAGTTAATAACAATGGATTTCGTTTTAATTTTTATTTTTTTTTTTCAGATATATAGACCAAAATAGGGTATGTATATTATGTATATATATAATATATATATTATAGAAGGTATATATATTATTATATATATATTTATGTAGTTATATATAACCCATTTTGCTTATCCGGTGATGTTTTTACATTCAGGTTGCCTAATGGTTCGCACTTTCTGTTATATGTGCGGCGCTTCATGGATCCACGATCATCCTCGCAGACCCACCACATATCATATACACATACTTAATATGCCACACCCCTCTTCTAGACAAAATGCTTACAGACACGTCCCACATCCCTATCCTTTATATCCATATACGTGTAGGGAGAAAAAAATTGCCGGTGCACATCGTATGGTCCTGGCGTGTCGTAGAAGAGCGAACTAAAGGACGGTGGTGTTAGGTTGGGCTGCCCTACTACCACTTTCTTGTTTGCGCGGCAGAATGCCTAATGATGCCACTCGGAGAAGGTCGTGGGATCGTAGTAAACGCTCCGTTCTATCACTGCGGCGGAAAATTATGTATCTGTATTGTTATATGAAAATTGGTCAGAGGAGGAGTAAATGTTTGAGGAGGATGAGGAGGAGAGGAGATCAATGTATTTAGGAGGGCAAATTTGATTTGCTGGCTTAGGTGACTTGAAACAAAGATGAGAAGGAATTGAAAACGGGTGAAAATGAACTGGTTGGGTGGTGTGAAATGTTATTTGTGTTGCTTGGTGGGAAAGGAATGAGAGGGGGATGAGAGGAATTTGCAGCATTCTGATGGAGTGAGTTGTTGGTAGAGAGCTAAGGTGAGATTTTGTTGTGTGTTGCAGGAGTGGTACTAGAAGTACTAAAGGTTAATTTTTTTAGTTTGAGAAGAAGGTCAAAATTTTGGGTGTGGGCCGTTTGCGCGACATGATGATTTGGCCAATCTGAGGGTAATTGTTGAAAAAGAGGAAGGAGTACTGATTTTCTGGGAATAATTGAATGAATGTTTTGGAGAATATGGGAATAGGAGGATCAGGTTCATTTGCCAACCTATCTGCCCATTCAAAAAAGGGATTTGGTTTTTTACAGGTTTCCCACGTCATTACCTGTGATTACACATGCTCCTAGTTTCAACGAGGGGGTGTAGTAACTCTCAAAAGTTCACAGCCTCTAGGCGAAATTTTACGACATCGATGAGCACAGGGAGCAGACCAGGCTTTAACAGTGAGTGAGATTGGTTTAAATTCAGTAGGAAATAAGAAGATGAAGAGAATTCCAAAATTCCACAAAACTGAGTTGGTGGGGAAAGAAGGAAGCACCAAGCAAAACTAGCGCTGGAGTACCTCAAAATGTCAGCACAATACTCGTGCGAAGATACAGCCCTATTGTGCTACGGAAAAGGCGTCGTAAAGGTGGGGATGGTCACGGGCGGAGTTGATGAAGTTCACGTCGAGCGACCTTGGCCGTGGCTGCGGTACCTAATAGGGATAGAAGATAGAGGTTTTGGAAGGTCAAACAGCAAGCATCGCTCATCGGGGATCTAGATGGTAGATAATGAGAGGGTCGCAGGAAGTGCCATACGCTGAGAAATAAAGTACACGAACACGTTGTGTATTAAAGGGGCACTTTTTGCAGAGTTGTATCCGTTCGACCCTGTTCCAAAAAGCCGGGTGAAAACAGAGCCCCCCCCCCTCACAGATGGATAAGAATAGCAGTACTATTTCATACATGAGCGGATGGAGAGACCTTTGTATAGGCGGGAGCAACAGAGAAAAGGAGGAAAGTCTCAAAAAAAAAATCTAAAACAGAACAGAAGTCTAAACAGAACTCCGGCCACCCTAGCACACGTTGTGATGTGAGGTTTCCAAGGACATTTTTTTGATTTCATATTCATAGAGCCAAGGATGGTTTTATATTTGTCAACAGGAAGAGACACAGAACCGTCGAAAGAGAAGAGACAGGAAAGGTTAGAAGGTATTTTTGGAGAAGGAGATTTTTAATAAAGTTGGGTTGTTGGGGTGCAGTTAATATTTTGGGTGGAGTAGGAGCCAAAACCACTTGGTCGGAGAAAAAATTGGATAAGATTAAAGACGAAGGGCCAAATTCTCCGAAGTAAGAAGTGGGAGTAGATTGATATGTAGTTTTAACAGAAAGAATGGATGCCGAGTCATCGCGGAATACGAGTGGATAGGAGTTTTAGGGAAGTGCAGTGTGCAGGTGAGAAGATCATTAAATGAAAAGTAGTGGAAATAAAGTACACGAGATACAGACAGAAACCCTGAAGAACACCGCACTATTGACAGAAAAGAATTAAGAAGTTCGCCCCATCAACAACAGCCGATATTGATAGCGAATTTGAAAAGAGCTAGATTCGATAGAGCAAGCACGAAGAGAAGGCGGAATGACCCAAAGGAGGGGGCAGCTTGAGAGGGCAGTGAAGGCGTGCCCATACGTCGGTTCAAATGCCTTTTTGGATTATGTCAAGCACAATGGCCAACCCACCCAAGGTCTCCCCGTAGTTCCTAAAAGGCGAAAAACCGAAACCGATAAATTCGGCTGAGATAGGAATGTATATATCGCCCAGTAGAACTTCGTGCACGAGAGCCCGTAACTGGCGATCGGAGTGAGTGTTTCCTGATGATCTAAGAAGAGAGGAGAGTTGAGTAAGGGTTTCAAAAGATCTTTAGAATTAAGAATACAAGTGAGGACGCTGCCTGGGGCGATAGTTAGAAAGGATCAGGGCAAGGCTTCTTTCTTTTTTTTTTTCGGAAGAAGGTTGGACATGTGAGTAGGCTTCACACTGAGGAGGGCAAATAGTGCTAGTGATGAGAGCAGTAGAGAATATAGTTGAAGCGAGGGGCGAAGAGATTAAGCCTTTTTCACAGATTTTGAGAATTAGCAACACAATGAATGATCAGATCGAATCAGATCGAAGAGGAGGAAAGGGCAGATTTACAGAAGTTGCTAGAGTGAAGAAAGATTTTGTCAGTAGGAGGAAGAACGACAAGGTTTAGCGCAACTTTCCTTTGATGACAGCTAGCTTTGGCTCGTCGAAGGTAATCCTGCAACGTAATGGCGTTGTCGTGAGCTGGAATTGTTGAAAAATTAGCGAGAGTGATAGCGTGACGGAGAGCGGAAGGGAAGTTTTGATCTGAAGCCCTATGCGCGAATCGTATTGGGAGCAAGACTGTTCATCTAGCATTTCTGAGAATGGGCCATGAGGATAATAAGCACAGGCAATCGGAGACGCTATGGATTTGATGAGGTAGGGTGAGATATGATTTACAGTTTTAGAGTAAGGAGAACGAAAATGTTATGCGCGTTGAAGGAATCGAATACCTAGCTGCTTGCATGCGGGCGCCATCATACGATTCAGCCTCCTCTTTATCTTTTAAATGTCTTTTTGATCGTCATGTCTCATTCATGTTTTTTCTTCTTACTTGAGGGAGGTATGGTCCAATTTGTGGCTATCATCTGCAACTTGCGGAAACGTTACATTTAAGTCCCTGGTCTATAAGTTTTAATAATTGAACTATGTATGCTATGGAAACAGCTCACTTGAATCCGTAAGAAGATCGTTACGGACCGACAGTAATCAGTACTCCTCATTTTCCATTAAAATAAATGACTTTTCATTGTGTTCATTGATTTAACTATGTTAATTTGTTAGTTTTGGTTGAGTTGTTAAGTTGTTTATGTGTTGATTGGTGTTGATTATTTAT
Organism: Trachelipus rathkii; assembly: GCA_015478945.1. Taxonomy (NCBI): domain Eukaryota; kingdom Metazoa; phylum Arthropoda; class Malacostraca; order Isopoda; family Trachelipodidae; genus Trachelipus; species Trachelipus rathkii. The sequence continues at coordinate 12,090 of JABUQX010100186.1, forward strand.
TAAATTATTTATTAAATATTGATTAACTTAATTATTATTATATGATTATTTGATTATATTAGTTATGTATTTGATTATTATTAAATTTGAATTATTACTTCATTGACTATTATTATGACTATTAAGAATAATTAAATTATTATTATTATTCTTTCTTTTCATTATGTGATGTATATGTAATTATTATTGAGACTTGGTAAAACGTCAAGGCATAATTTATTGTAGCTCCATGCTAAATTTTAAATTTCGGGGGGTTGAAACCCCTGACCCCCCCTCCGCTGTTCGTAGTGCAGCCTTATATATATATATAGGTATGATGAGTTATATAGTCATTATAGTGATAATATATATATATTAATATATTAGATATATATATTATATATTATAGAGGTCAGTATATAATATGTATGATATATATTATTAGATATGGTAGCTGTAATTATATATATATATTATTAGTAGTTATATATAAGTATATATATGTGAGTATAGTAATAGTAAGTATACTATAAGTAATATATTATAGTATATATATATAATAGGATATCATATATGATATATAGTATTATAATATATATATAGTAGTACGAACGCTATTTTAGTGAGAGAGAGAGTGACATAGAAAGACACGAAGTATTTTAAGGATGTTTTTGGAATAGAATCGGTGGCATCGGGTCATCGGTGCAAGAAATTAATATAGCCTGTGCGAGGTCTTTCATCAGCATCGCGCAAAATTTCAATTAATCGCTCCCTCATCACTAAATAATAATATATATAGTATATTAGTATATATGTTAGTTATATAGGTATAGTGTAATGTGTAATGTATATATGTATATATTGGTATATTATAATATATTATATATAATATTATATTATATATTATAATATATATATAATATATATATAATATATATATATATAATATATATATAGTGGGTTGACGTGGGTGCGTTTGCACTGCTTAGGGTCGTGAGTTCCAGTCCTCGTCAAACGGGATTTGGTACTTTCGATTAGTCCACACAGAACAGGACACTGAAAAAATTGGCCGTTTGTAGGAGAAATTTTCCTGTTCTCCGCAGCACAAGTGCATCGAAATAGTGTATTGAATACACTAATCTCAATATCCTCACCTCACTCTCCATAGCCAACACATACAACGATACAACCTTTAAATACACATACAGGACACCTACTTTCCTATTCCGCCTCACGCACAGTAGGTTTGTGAGTCCAGAGCCTAGCATGCCCTACTGATGGCTGGGAATATCTTGATTTGGTTCAGACTGAGGCTGGGTTTACTATCACCCTGATAACTGTGCACCTTTCCATTTTGTATGGGCCCACTGGTCGGGGAAAAACATAAAAAACAGTAACTCTTTTCCCCCCGATTGTCGGTGGTAAAATAATAAATAAAATTAATTATTATGATATATATATGATATTAATATATATATATATATATATATATATAATGTATTATAGTTATATATATAATATATATTTAATTATATAATATATAATTTATATATATTATTCTTTCTTTCTCTTTGCTTTTCTTTTTCCTTTCCTTTTCTTTTTAGCTTATTTCTTTTCTTCTTTACCTACCTCTTCTTCCCCAGACTGGGAGAGTAAGGTGCGTACAAGCATCGGAAAAGAAAAAGCAGTAGAGATATCTTGCACAAATGTTGAGAAAAGAAAAGCCCAAGCTTACGGCCCCTTTACCGCGCCCTCTGTACCGATTAGCTAGTGAAAACTGTCACAGGCCCCAGGCCTTACCGCCTCCCTCTGTACCATTTACATTAGTGAAAACTCTCGTCACAAGAAACAGAAAAATTTCCACCCTAGGGAGCTTTCATGACCCCCTGGTGATCTGGGATTGGGCGGGCCCTCGACTATGGTAAATGGTGTTCGTCTGAAATAGTTGTAGAGGGTGTCATTCCTGTGGCCCAGGTGGGCCGACAACCGATGCCCCAATACAAAACCGGTGTTCCCTTGGCCATTCTGCACCTATCATGCACCTTTATATCTTCCCGGCCTCTGTCCAAACATCACATTGTCTCTTCCTTCAGACATTTCGTTTCACCGGACTCGATCGTTGGCACTTTCATCTTGTCGTCTCGGCGCAAGCTCGTCGGTGTGTCGTGGGGGTGTGAGGCGGTCTGTGGGGGGGGTGTTTGGGTTGGTGAGTTTGGTGGTTCGCGACCTGGGCGTTCGTTCACCAGACTGTCGATCCACTTTCTCTTCGGTTCTCGCAGCCGGTCGGTTTGCCCAACAACAAACTCACCGCACTATCATCCGCTTAACCAAACCGACTATCATTCATCTTTCCAAATAACTGACAACCATCTCAACATACTTTCATTAATTCTCGTCTGATTTTAGCCCGCTTTTCTTTCACAACTGCGCACATCAACTTCTCCTAATCAGATTCATTCCTCATTGTATTAATTCTTTCTTCAACCTGAGCATGTCTCAGCTTTTTCTTTCCATCTGAACACACCTTGAACTTTAGGATCTATACTTCTATTCCCACGACCATTATGTCTCAACTGACCAGTAACTCATCCAAACACAGGTAACAACACTACCTCATTGTAAAGAGACCGCTTAGCGCACGTCAAGTGACTTAGTCCCTGTACATTCACCATAGCGATTAAAATTGCACGGACCAGCAACCTTCCTGTCTTAATTCCTCAATCCTGATTCATATTCCCGTTCCCATTCTCATTCCAACACATACCCTATATTTAAAACTCAGCACTTGCTCCAGCTGCTCACCATCTAACATAACTCAACACTGTGAGGACTGTCCTCAACTTCACAACCATAAACCAACCTTACTCCTATCAACTTTGACTTTCAAACCCCTCCTTTTACATACTGGCTGCCAGAATGCGTCTCTCCATTGGTTGGGTGTTGCCTCGTCAAACTCTCTCAGATTCGGCACAGAAAGCCCTAGAACCAATCATTTTGCGCATATATATATATATATATGGTATCTTACTATATATATAAGTATATATATATAGATAAATATATATATATATAATATATTATATTATATATATAATACGTAAATTATAATATATTATATATATTATTTTTTTTTTTTTTAAATTATTTTTTTTTTAACAGATAAACACACACCACTCACGGGGGGCGTAGCCCTAATCTAGGAGGGGTGTACTCGATTAAATTTTCGAGCAGGACGGAGCAAAGCCCAAGGAGAGAAAGTATAGCTCACATTCTATGCTCCCATCTGACCAGTTGCGAACCTGGGACGCGGTTCGCTCGTTTGGTTTGGTTTGGGCGGTGCTCTAACACTGGAGCTACCGGACGCTTTTAATTAATAAATAGAAATATGAAAATATCCTATAAAAAAGAAAATACACATTTATATAATGTAAGTATACAATAACATACATATGTTATGAATATACGATAAAATATATATATAATATATTATTATAATATCTATATATCTATATGAAGGTTGAGTATAAGTATATACTGGTTTATTAGTATAGTTAGTGGATTATGAAGTGTGTGGGTATAGGTGTGTAGGTGTATTTATATTAGTTGACTGAGGGAAAGTATTAGTATATAGATATAGTATGGAGGGGTATTAGGTTGTATTGTGTAGTATATTATTATATGTAGATTGTTATATAGATATGTTGTGTTATGATATTATATATATAGGGTATGAGGTCGATAGGTGTGTATGATGTTATGTGTTTGGTGTGTGAGTGGGTGGGGTTAGGTGGTGAGTTAGTATATTTGTGTTTGGTGAGATTAGCGTTAGGTGTATTGTTGGGGGTGTGTTATGGTTGTGTTTGTGTATGAGTTATTATGTATATTTAGGTTTAGGTATTTAGGTGGTTGTGCGGGATGGTGTATTAGTTTATATATAGTATTATATATTAAGTTATATATTATAGAGGGGTGTGGGTTAGTATTACCGATAGAGTGTATAGGTATATATATATATAGTATATATATTATAGGTAATATATATATATATATAGTGGTAGTTTTATATGTAGTATATATATGTATATATAGTGGTTATTATATATATATTTATAATATAAGTATAATATTAGTAATTATATATATTATAGATATATATATATATATATATATATATATATATATATATATCCTATTCACTGACTATTTATAAAGAATCTATCATTAAAACTCGAGTGTACTGACCGTGTATCTTATGTTTAACTCTGACAACTTTTGACGAAAAAATTAGCTGTATCAAATAAAATTTAATTATCTGTGATCATGCACAATATTTGATTGAAATTCTAGTTAATATAACTCTTACAAAATTATACAATAAAGAAAAGAAAAATTAGCAAAATAATTCTACAAATTTCTTCACAATGTCCAATGGTATTGCATATGATAAGGAAGAGAAGTGCCTGTGGAATATCTTGAATTCCCACCTCAAAAGGATAGCTCAAAGATTAAAGTCAGGCTTTACCATAAATTAAAATAACCATCTTCCTCCTCCACAACATTGATGCTTCGCCCGACAGCCACCACGTTTTGTACCTATTTAACTGCCCTGAGTCAGACTGTGCATTGACATATATTGGTTACATGACAAATAGATTGTCGGATATGGCATACCAACCACCCTTCAAACCCAGAAAAGTCTTTTCACATTTTCATACGGCACATAGCCAATGAACCATAGGTAATATTTCCAAGCTTTTTACGATTTTATGTGCAGGAACTGAAAAATGTGGAGGCATTCTACATCAAAAATCGTAGACGCAACATTAATATTAAATTTAATGAACTATCATCGAAACTTAACATTATAATTTAATAATTTTACCTACCCTATTAGCTAAATTGCACTCTACAAACAACCTTCCTCTGAAGATGTCTCACGTACAGAGACGAAACATGCCAGGGAATCACTATAAGTTTACCTTTTACTTCTGCTGCAAGTTCTTTACAAGAATAATTTTAAGTAAAATATATAATGTGCAAAAATAAATTTCCAACTTTAGAAATTTAAATGTAAAGCTTTAATATTGGATTATTATTATTAGTTATTAATTATTATATCTTATTATTATTATTATTATTAACTTATTATTGATTATTATTATTATTATTTTATTATTATTATTATTATTATATTATTATTAGTAGTAGTAGTAGTAGTATTTTTATTTATTATTATTATTATTGATTAATTATTATTATTATATTATTATTATTATTATTATTATTATTATTATTATTATTATTATTATTATTATTATTATTATTAGGTGCGATAACATTTGTAAATTTTTATTAACTTTTTATATTTTTATATATTTTGAATTACGTATAAAAGATATTTTTTAAACAAATTGAATTTTTTTTTTTAATATTGTAATATTTTGGAATTAAACTTTTAAAAGTTTTTTGTATTTTATATTTTGAATTTTTTTGTTTTGTGGAGACCCAATCATTAGTGGAATGTGAAGCATCGCAAGAGAAAGCTGACAAACTCAAAGCGAAAACCTCTTTGAAAAGTGGACCTCAAACATCAAGGAGACGTAACCAAATGATTTGAAAAAAAGGATTGAGAAACAACTTTCCTTGTATTTTAATTTTAAAAGCAGAAGATGAATTGAAAAAACGACCTTTGAAGTCAACAGCCAATAAAAAAAGGAAAGTTTAAGATTGATCTACACTAGAATGTATGATGTAATCAAAAATTCAAAAATTAAAAAAACCTTTTCTTATTCACGGATGGCAAATTTAAATTGTTTAAATGCTCTAATTGCACCTATGAATGCTAATCGAAAGAAGCGTTTCATATCTTTACATCACTAATGCAGTTTTAAATTTGTTTAAATGCGCTAATCGTGCGGTTTATGAATGTTAATGAAAAGGAAATTTAAGGAAAGACAACCTGTTATCGCATGAAAACAGTAAGTTATTTTAAATGGTTCCGAGTGCCAAGCGTTACCGATGGGTAATCAATAAAGGAAGTTTAAAATCGACACAATGTTAAGTACATAACCATTGTTAATTATTTAACTTGGCTGTTCCGAGTGCATCTTATGAGTGTAAGCGGAAAAGGATCTTTTAAATTGATCAGTGTAATGGTTTGAAAATTCTAGAAGGTTATTTTAAGAACTGTTTGAAAAGCATTAAACTTAGTGTAATTCAGAAAAAGAATTAGATGAACAGACATTGTTTGAACATTGCGAATTTTGAGATTATTTTAAATGTTCAGATGTGCAGTATGAAATGGCGAATCGTTAAAGTCAATTAAGATTCACTACAATGTTGTTGACACGATGCAAGAAATGTTAAAATTGTTTAAATAAGAATGTTATTATTGTGGCATTAGCGTTATACACAAGAGGGAGATTGGAAAAACGATGTCAATACACGGAGAAATCATTAAAATTATTAAATGTTTCCGATTGGGCGAGCTTACAGGATAAAGGCAACGGATAAAGTACAATTTAAAAGTACACATGCTAGCACATGTAAAGCTTAATTAGAGATTTTGGCGAGTTTGTCTGCGTCTGTCTTGGGGGGAATGGCCTTGTGGATACCTCCGCGGGAAAATATTGGGGTGCCATTCTACGCAAAATATCGGCCCAGGTTCAGGGGTGATGCTGGAAGGTGAACCCAGAAATGCCTTTCATCCTTAAGTTCTAGTGGTTTAGACCCGGATACGAAGTAAAACACCTCCCAAGGAGGAGAATTTAGAAAAAGAAAATTATATTATGATAGTCGGAAATTCCGTTCAAAAGTCAAACATCAAGAATCGAACCTGAATATCCAGAGAGGCGAAATTGTAGGAGATAGAATTTCTAATAAAAATGTCACAGTTATAGAGCGGGGAAAATATAAGCATCTAGAGTCGAAGAAGAGATTATCGAATTAAAAACAAGATTAGTAGTACTACTCACTAAATGAATATAGGGACAGAAATTGAAAAAACTACCTTTCCCAGGGATGAATGCCACGCAAATAATTATGGACGATTAACAGAAGATTAAGAGTAAAATCGGCTATATATTATATGCCAACAACTGCTAGGAGCAATATGTGACAGCATTAGGGTAAAAACCAAGGAAAATGTGGACCAAGGAACAAGGAACTTAAACAAGGAGAAATGAAGAAAAAAACTGACCTTGGAATATTAGAATGGATAAAGAAATAGAAAAATCTAAGAAAGAAAAGACTAATTATTATCTGCATTTTAAAAATGATAAAAAGAAGTGTTTCTGCTACTATCACACAAGAATAGAACCAGTACAGAACTTAACTACTATATATAATGGAGATGGGGGGTGGAAAATGGGCTCGCCTTGTTTCATACAATAGTGTGCAGGAAAGAAAACTACATACTAAGTTGCAAAGGGTTCAAAAAAGACCCCGGGAGGTATGAAATAGACCGCAGAAAATGAGAATATTTAGAGGACGCCCAGCAAACACTCTAAATAAGAGATTAAGTGAAAAGGTAAGCAGGATATTAAAGTGAATAGACGCGACCACCGAGAGAAAGAAATCGAGAGATTTTTGTAAGATCTATGAAAGCTAATGGTAGACAACCCTCAATAACAGCGATTATACCAATGGAAGGTGGAAGAATTGCAAAAAAAATGGAAGTAAACAGGAAACTATTTAACGGGTATAGCAAGTTGGAGAAAGCACATGAAGAGATGAGGATGCAAGTACATAAAGTGTGATGGCTTAAAAGAAATTAAAAAAAAAAAATACTTTATAAAACCTTCTTATTTCAGAGTTTTAACGAAGGCTAATGAAAACCAGGTAAGAAAAAAATCTCGAGAATGGCTCACTTAAGGGAATTACACACTTAATACCATAGAATGAGGAAGCGGAATTACATAGCAAATACCGTCCTATCACAATAGTGTAGACCCCAGTAACCGCAAAAGTCATTTCGGAAGATTCGAAATGGGGTATTAGTTGCAAACGCTTCAAAAGTTTGAAGCTGAAAGTAAACAATATAATTAATGAACAATTGGATGCAAGTAAAGGAAGTTACGTACGGAGCAAAGATCAGTTTATTGAATAAACATGATGATAATCGGGAACTAGTAAGAAGAGGCAGAAACATCTCCAGTAATGTTTAATGGATCAATTACAAGAAAGCATAATTGATAGTGTCCCCCACTGAGTGAAATTAAGGAAGTATGAAGGATTTACAATGTTAATTAAGCTACTGTGTAACTTCATAGGATGGAGCAATAAGGAAATGGGGTATTAGACAAAGATTCAAAAGTTTGACTGAAAGAAATGCCTGTAATTGAAAATAAAATGGGTATCTTTCCAGGGGGGACTTCTAAATTCCCCCATTCATTGCTATTTTTTATTGGTTCTCCAACAAACCTAAACACACTAGTAAAAATAGTTTGGAAAAGATGGATATAGGATTAAACATCTAGTAGAGAGTGTTGTTTCAAATGATCAGGGATAGAACAAAGTAAGATAACATTACTAACCAAAGTTGCTAAGGATAAAAAAAAATCGAAGGTGACATTCCATCAACCCTAATTCCTTTAGGAAAGCATATGTAAGGGGAAAGCAACTGGAAGAGTGTGGCATTTGTAACGTCTGTAAAAAAGGGAAGACAGAGGATTGGTAATATACAGAAGGACTAGTAAATGATTATGAAGTGATGTAACTCTAACAAGGTAACACCTATCAATGATCACATGGGAATAGAAAATAAAAAAAAATTGTATATAACCAGCGATATTCAAAGAAAGAATGAAAAAAATATTTTTGGAATCAGATTTGAAACACCAGTAACAGATAAAATAATAGCCAAAGTACACTGGCGTCCTCCGTTCTCACTCTCACGCTTTCGGTATAGATAGATTGGTTCCACACATGAATATTCAGATCAATGTTACCGGGGACCGTTGTTTGGGTTGGGGGGACGTAAAACAACATAGAAATGCTACACTGTTTCGTATAAAATTGGTAGATTTAGCAGACAATCATTGCATAAACCACGAAGATTTATGTACCGTAGCAAATGAACGGAGGGATTGGGGTTTTCCACAAATAGACAATTATATTAGAGTAGAAACGGAATATAATGGGTTTTTAAATAAATATAACTAGAAAGTAGAAGAAAAATTAATGATGAAAATGTAAATTGAACATGTGAGAAAGGACCCTCAACAACCTCAGATACGAAAAAAAAAAAGAGAGGGATTATCTGGATGGAGTAAAAATTGAAGCAGAGGAATTTAGAGAGACGTACCAGATGTAGAAAATCAAGTAGAAGGAACATGTGTTTGGGAAACATTTTAGAATGGAAGTGCTGGAGCAGATTTATATGGATACATACGAAACATACGCTACAACCACCAACGGAAAATAATAGCAGCACAGGAGCAGATTCTAAGAACGAACTGGTTTATTAAAAAAAATGTAGAAAAGGAAGAAACACTACTGCGAATGAGTATATATACAGACAGCCATAACGCAATATGTAATATGATACACCTGAAAATATGCCAGAAGTATAACTGACAAATATTAGTATCACAAACCTGTAGCAATAATGGAAAATGAGGAAGCCATAATCTTGTTTGACCATTAGTAGTAAATGAAAAGAGAACATAAAATGCATGATTATAGACATCGAAATAAGCAGCGATAACAGAGTAACATTATATAAAAGGGAAAAAATAAATTATGTTAGATTGAATATGATATAAGAAGAATGTTGACATTTGATGGAGGATGTTGAAATTATGCCGATAGCTATTGGAGCAACAGGATCGAGTAGGGAAGAAAAGTATGGTTACATACACAAAATATCTACCTAACATCATGGTTAAGAATATGGTCTTAGAGGTGATGAGAAAGAGCCTAGAAAATTTTAATACTCGTTCGCGCTAGGGAATACCCAAAAATTCTTTATGCCATAGGTCTAACGTTTAGACCTGGATGAAAGATGAAAACCTCTAAATAGAGAGAATTAAAAAAAAAGTTAAATAATTTGAATTTTTCGACTGCAGTTATGAATGTAATCATAAATAAAATTTCAAATGAGAAATGTTGTTATATGCATATGTGTCTGTGATCTATAGATCTATTAATAACCCCTTAAAAGGGAGAAAGAAAAAGAGATGGATTACATGAATATGAGCAACATTAGAATAGAACAAGGCCAGATGTGGGAAGAAAAAACCCAAAAAAAATGAAAAGACTAGGATATTAAAAGAAATTTGAAGAAGAAACGAATAAACCATTGGAGACAGCAAGCAATGGCAAAGAAGGAGTATCAGTTCTATATAGATACGAGGAAAGACCATGAGATTTGTGTACGGGGAACGATTACTAGGCGGAAGAAAAGAAAAAGCCTATGATTATGGCCAGGCTCAAGAACCGAAACGCCGTCATCAACAAAATGATGACCAAAGAAACACATAGAAAAAGAACAAACCAGTGGATGATATTGTACGTGTGGTGTCTAGCCGTGAGTGAAACAGCGAGAATCGTTTTTCTGCACATTTTGAAACGCCCAGATGGTCAAATCTTCTAGAATCTCGATGCTGGCTATGAGTGCGCGAAATGGCCATCAAAGGCAGGCTCTGGGATCATGTAGATTAGTTGTCATTTAAATGTGTGGCCAAGGGAGCTGGGGAAATACAAATATCACGGACAGAACGCGGCCAAACTTAACTGAAACTGAAGGCTGTTGAATAGTATTATTCCCACTCCCAAAATAGAAAGAAGATAGTGAATGTGTCTTGTTACTTTATGATTGCTTTTATTATTCACAAGAATCGGATGTAGACCTCACTTGATCCACAATAGACCGTAATTAATCGTAGTTAAGGTTACAGAAGTAATATATAATAGAGGTGGGAGTCCCAAATGATGTGACAACTTGGTAGCTCGAAAGGGAAAAAGAAATAAAAATCAATGCTAAAAAAATAATAGCTAAGAATAAGTGGAAACACCAAATGAATAATGTGGTGTGAATCAAGTAGTTCGGGGAACGCTGGGTGTATATTATATAAATAGAAGTCTTGTATAAATAACCTTGAAGAAAGCTTCCAATATTCCGGTTAACCACCCTTAGAATTGGACATTCGGATTGATTCGTTAGAAAGGTGTTGGAACCATTTTTTTATGAACGTGTTGGGGATGTGGTTAAAGAAGAATTAGAAGTAGACTGTTCCTTATGGTCAAATGTTTGCTCAGGACATATCGATAATATAAAGAAGGGAGATTTAAAAAAAAAAAATTAAAAACACTATTAAAATCTCGCATGTTAAACACATGCAGATTTGTCAATTTGTTTTTAAGAACTTTTTGCATCATCCGAATTTAAAGTCTCTTGAAAGAAGTCGAGTATTATGAATACACTTGACAACAAATTTTGAAAAGTTTTCTCCTTCAAGAACGAAAAGGGAAGATATTAAAAAACAAATATTTTATAGAAGCAGAGGTGGGAGTTCTATAAAAGTCTAAAGTTTCTTTGATGACCTTTCATGATAAAATAGGTAAAAAGAGCATTGGAAGTGGGTAAGACAGGGAGAAAAATAATTGATGGGGTGGTTCGCAATTCTGATGCAGAAGAGAGTCAGTTTTGTTTGGATAACTGACGGAGAGGTGGATTTTATTTTATGAATGATGTATTGTGAGACGAACAATTAACTGCTGGAGGTAACCATGATAAGAAATAAATGAAAGCAATTGCCGGGGGATCGGAAACCCCGATGCCGATTTTTTCTCTTTTTTTTTTTTTTTTTTTTTTTTTTTTTTTTTTTTTTTTTTTTTGTTTTTTTTTTTTCTTTCTTTTTTATATTTAGAAACTAAATAAATTTATCTTTGTATTTTTATTGACAAAATGACTTTTGTCTTTTAATGTAAGTAAAAATAACTACAGTGCTCTTCTTTAGGACTTATAATATGTAGAAATTATAAATATGTTGTAACAAAATACAATAGTAAAACCGTTTGAATTTATATATATATATATATTATCATCGAAATCATAATCCTTACGACGACAACGTCTAAGCAATAAACACCACAGTCACATATATATATTTATACTAAATATATACTATATATCCAGTATACTCTATATATATATATATATATAACTAAAGTGAGTGATATAATTCATATAATATATATATATTATAATATACTATATATTTTAAATTTAAGCCAACTATTTACTCATAATATATATATATACATTATATATATATATCATAATCGGATATAGAGACAGAACTGAACGATGAGGTAGAGAGGACGAGATGAGAGCAGAGGAGAGAGAGAGAGAGGAGAGACGAGAGATGAGAGAGAGAGAAGAGAGAGGAGAGACCCCGAGTAGTTAAAAGTTACTGGCGCCGCAGTCACCAACGTTGTGTGTGTGTATCTATATACTATCATATATTTCTATATATCATATACCATATTATATACTATATTATATATTTAATATATACTAATATAACTTAATATTATAATATTAGCATAAAGCCATCTGTCGTAGACTACTACTCATATATCTACATATTATATATATATATCAATATATCATATAATATATATATATCCACATGAAAATCACTAGTGTAAACATTAATCGATTACAGGATAGATGAACATTCTGAGTCGTTTGAGAAGCGCTCTCTAATTGCCCCATTTTCAGAGTTTCCGAACACACTGATATTTGGACTGACATACACACCTCTATTCGATGGAGGGGCGCTAAAACCATTTGCGTCATTGTTCTTAGATCGCCTTCAAGGGACAGACGCTCAGGCACTCGCGCGATTAACTGGCTGCTCTTAGATTCCTTCTCATTGCTTGTCGAATTGATAACAAACAATAACGCTGTCTAATTGTTGCCTTGATTTGACGAATCTGACGGGTTAGTATGCTCCGACCTGGCCACAACAACCTTTGCTACGGGCTAAAATCTTTAGAAAATCTATCCTGGAAATGACTTTCGACTTTTTGATGCGCCGTGGATCTGGAAATATCCTAGCCCTCTCATTAACTTTTGAACGGCCTCTTCCTAACTCCCCTGCTCCGTCGTCGTGAATTATTTTATTAATATTTCTTACTTTATTTTATTTATTTTTATTTATTTTTATTTATTATTTATTTATTTTTATTTTTATTTATGTTTATTTATCTCTTCAACTGTTATCGAGGACCTGTTTTTTTTTCCCGCTTGGAGCTCCAGTTTCCGTGTTTGTGCCGACCGCCGTCCGCGCTCCGGCTCCGGTTCCGGTTCATGTCGCGGGTTACAGACAAGCCCCGCAGGCAGATCCCGAAAGGGGGTTACAGGGACAGCCCCGCAATACGCCAATAGCCCCAGTGTGCCGTTTACATCAGGAAGTCTCTCTTGTTATTATTATTACTTATTATTTCATTATATTATTATTCCATTATTATATATTATATTATTATTATTCATTTATTCTATTATTATTCATTATTATTACGATGAGTATTATTATTAGATGAATTCTATTATTATTATTCGCATTCAAGACCTTATTATTTATGTCATTAATATTACAGATTATTTTATATTATTATGTATTTATGCTACTTATTATTAATGATTATGTATAGTTAGTTATTAATTACTCTATTATTATTACTGCTACTGTATTATTATTTTATTAATTTTATTATCTCATTATTATTTTATCTTCATTATTAGATTATTATTATTATTAATGTATTACATTGCTTACTTATTATTATTATTATATTATCATCATAACGCTTATTCACTTTTCGCATTATCTCCGCCCAGCCTTATCTTACATCTAGATCCATCGCTCTAGCCTATTAGTTATCTGCATATATAAGTCTATCTGCCCATACGCTATTCTCATTCATCTACAATCTCTATTACTTCGCATGCCCACAGTGAATATTACTCAGCAGTTGCTTCACGTATTTATCTACTTATACGGTCCGCATTCCCGAGTCGCGCCCGATAATCCATTCACTCGCTCATACCCTCTATTCATACTCTATACATATGAGCCGCGTGAACTGAACGTCCGCCAGCACCCGGACCAAGCACCCACAACCCTGCAGCGCAGGCAGACGGGGATACCAGATCACCGCGAAGAAAGCACCGTAACGAGGCATCACAGGGCGGCAAGACAGCGAACGCAACGGACGATCAGAAGAACGCGACACACCCGCGAATGAATAAGAGTAGAGAGCAAGGAGCGAGAGCAACCAACGAGAAGAAGAAAGAAGGGAAGAAGAAAGTAAGAAGAAGTAAGACACGAAGCAGAAGTCAGAGAGGACAGAAGAAGAGCTAAGAAGTCACACGCGAAGATGTTTTATTTTAGACTGGAACGGAAGCGAAGAGGAAGCGAAGTGCTGGAACACAGAAGAAGAAGCAAGTATACGTTCATGAAACGAAGAATAAGCACGAGAAGATGACGAAGGCACACCAAGACACTGACAGACCACATCCGTCACGCAAACTACACAAGGCACCTGTTCCGCGCTCCAACCGTAAGGCATAGCTGCTGTTAAGTACTTTTTGTTTACTATATAACTTCACTATGCGATGTGTGTGTACCATTCGTGCTCCACATAACCCACTACACACACCTGGTTTTGCATTTTTGCACACATCGAGGTCACCACACGCCGTAGTACCGCTCACACTAGTCATTCTACCCTACTACTCATATCCCTCATCTCCTACAACCACACGTATGAGCCTCTCAGCCACTTACCCGTGCACGAGCACTGCTGCATCTGCAACCTAAGAGCCAAACCAAACATCGTTAATAAGTATCGATTATAGTATTTGTTTATTTACGTTGTCTTCTATTTATCACCGAGTCCTATGAAAAAAGCCTGATCACTTTTAACACATTTTCCATTTCCTATACAACTTACAGTTAGTTACCAGAAGTTACTATGTATGGATCACACGTCTTAGACTAACAGAAATATGTTCTATGACCTACTAGTGTTCCTATCATCGACAGTTATTTGTAACAGTTTTATATGCGGTGAACATCATAGCTCCCAGTGCCTTATGTACACGGTCTAAGGCCGGAAGTGCGGCAATTAGCATCGATACCCACCACTCCTCAGGACAACGCGATACTTTGGACAAGCCACTGAACCATCAAACGACGCTACTCACCTACGAGCCGTAACATTGCACTTATACCATGGTACTCTTGAGAACATTGTCTAAATGGATTTCAATTTTTTCTTTAGTATCGACTCTTACACTCCTCAATAATTTCAGGGCACCTACCTACCCTAACGGTTGCTCTGCGTCATCTTGAATAAAGTTAAAACGAGTTGAATTAGCGCGTATCACTAGACAACTATTCGCTTAAAGCATGTTATTCCGTAAATGCCTTTTTCCTGAGGACGTGCGAAACCCTACCGATTGTTAGCCGCTGTTCACTGACTTTTATATAAGAAACAGACTATTCCCACTTCCTTCGATTACATTCGTTAAGTGAAGACAATTCTTTGCTATACTTTGTTTGAAAGTCGTTTATGACACGTTTATGGGCATTTACTTCGTGTTACATCATTCAAAAATATATCTTGAAGAAGGAATAGAAAAGTATATTTTTAATAGCTAAATTAATCATTCTTGAAAACTTCTATTAATTCTCTCAATCTTCTTGTCTCCTAAAGAACTGGGCACCGATCTAATCTTCATGTAGTCGTTGCTCTCGTATGATCTACTCCGTCGTCTCACTACTTCGGCATTAATGTGGATGCCCTCTCTTGACATTCTTTCAACTTATTTCATATTGATCGTTTTAAGGTAGTGACTCAAACAACTGCCACTGCGTTAGTTCTACAGATGGCGCGTCCAGTAAAACTTGTGGCTATATATACAGACGGAAGGATATCCTACTATTTTTTAGATTATATTCGACAGTTTCTGCAATAAATCCTAGAGCTTTATTTGCCTCTTTTACAGCTTCAGTCACATTGTTTCGCCAAAACTTTAAATCTTTTCCTCAGCTGACAACTTGATCCTTGTGTCATTTATTTAGTACTCATATTCATCTGGTGTCCTACGTGCCCCAAAATGTATAAGACCTTCATACATTTATCAGGCTAATAAATTCGTGTGCTATGCTTTCTGACCAATTTTACAATCTTTTTAAGTCGCTTTGATAACTGATCATCTGTTTTCACTATTTACTGCGATTTCCGCAAAGTTACGTATCATTCGATAAATTCCGATAATATTGGCCTAACAATATTATCATCTATGTCATTTACAATATATAATAAACAGTTGGACCCAGGACATAGATCCTTGGGGTACACACTAGTAACATTGAGATCTCAATCTTGAGCATTCACCACTTGATAAACGACTCGTGTCTGGTCGATCCGAGAAGCCCAACTTTTTAATCCAATTTAAAAGTCTTTCTCGAATACCATGTTGAGCTCTAAGCTTTTCAATAATCTTTATCAGGGACAGTATCAAATGCCTTTTTGAAAGTCTAAGTAAATGACATCGAAGGATTTATAATTATCCACATCGTGAATAAACAAGATTAAAAAATGGTCTAGCCCATAATTTGTAAGCACTGATCTATGTCTTGTGTAAAAGCCGTGTTGGGGTATTTCATTGAGCAATCCATGTATCCCAAGATGTTGCAAACCATAAACCTATTAGTTAGCTATCTGCACTTCAAAAATTTTACCCACTATAGATGTCAAGCTAATTGGTCTGTAGTTATTCGGAACCTTACAATCTCCTTTTTTGAAAATGGAGGTTATATCATAGCCATTTTTGATGATCATGCAGGAAAAAACCTCTATTCCTTCTTAACAGACTTATTGAAAAGATGTCAAAGTTTCACTAAGATGTTTTTTCAAATTTGAGATGCATTGTATAGTATCATCTGGTCCAGGTGATTTATTTATGAATAGTTTATCAAATCTGGAATGCAACTTCCTATTCTAGAATTTCAAACTGTATCTAAAGGAAATATATCTGTTCTGCATGAAAATCCTTATGGTCCTTCCATGTTAGGCACGCTATCTTAGAATCCTGCTCTTATCGTTAAAAACTGTCTGCGAAATAATTATTTAAAAATAGTTTCTGCCCATACAGCACCTGTCTTGATTTCTAAAAATTACCACGTACATCCGTCCAGTAAAGTTTCAAATTGATTCCCTCTAATGGAACTTTTGTATATTAAACCTATTGTAAAACTTTGTTAGGATTAATTTTAACATTCCCGCCCACGTAGTCAGAACTATTTAAGTAGCGAATAATACTCTTCAGACTCTATCATAATATCTGTAATACTAGAATCGTATTATCTAGTTTCGGAAGACAAAGCTATGTAACCTATATTATTTTCCACGGAAGAAAGGACGACTTCCATAGGTTTATAAGCTCTATGTTCTTTTACTTAAAAGAATCTCCGCTTTCAATTCTCATTACGTTCCAGCCATTGCTTGGGCTTCGAATCTTGGTTTAACAACGTTTAGCTTCATGCTGATATGAAACAACATCTTTTTAGCCTCGAAACAATTATTATAGGAACGTATGCCCACATTACATTATGCGATATTCCTAGTAATAATCTCACCCGTCATACCACAGATAAACTGTCTTTAAAGCCACTTAAAAGAAGCAAGAAGAACTACAAGGACATACTCCATGGTGAACACACGTAGCCACTAGAGACCTCTTACAGTTCCACTCGCAAGCTAGTCTGAGGAAGATGAGGGTCACCGGGCTTAGAACAGTTATAAAATTAAACCCTCCAAAACGGTGAACCGCCAAAACTTTATACAAAATATTACTTGTAGTGTGATCGATGATGTCACGGGCTTAGAATGTTAGAAAACCCTCTAAGTGGTTGACATCAAAACTGTTATTACAAATTAAGGACGATAGTGTGATCGAGAGGTCACCGGCTTAGAAACGTTAGACAATAACCCTCTAAGTGGCTGGACATTCAAATTGCTTAATACAAAAATATATGATAAATGGACACTATTGAAGTCACCGGCTTAAAACGTTAGAAATAACCCTCTAAGCGGTGAACATCAAAGCTTGTTATTACAAAATTTAAGATGTTAGTTGTGATCAATGCGGCCACCGACTTAGAGCGCAAGAACAGCGGTAAACATTTGGGGTAAATTTACCTCTAAGGGCTAAACATTAAAACTGTTCAACGTATAAGTTCGGCGGCCCAATCTCTTATCTAAGATGTCTTTTACATTTACTCAAATCGATCTCAATAGTGCGTTTGATTCACCTTATCTCATTCTATCGTCTTTAATACATAGTAAGATCAAGGTAATATATAGATGATATTGAAACTTTTTCTTGAAAAATCGCTGTTGGCCGCTTGTTCACTTCATTTGCATAAGAGAAACTATGTCCACTTCTACAATTACATCGGTAAGTGCACATGAAATTCACTGCCTAGTACGTTTGTTTGAAATATCGTATGTATCGGACAAAGTTTTATTGCCCATTACTGTCGTGTCTAACGATCATTTAAAAAATCCCATTATCTAAAAGAATTGCCTGTATATCGGACATCTGTCAAAATTTATTTAGTATCTTTGAGAAACTTCTAATTAATTTTCCTCTCAACTCTTCTTGGTCTCTAAATGAATGGATACATACTAAATCACCGTAGTCGTTGCCATAATGCATTTACCTCTCAATTCCGAGGAGATAATTTGGTTTGCCTTCTTTGAATTTTTTTTTTTTCTCTTATTCTTATGTCTTTTTTGATGGCTATGGCTCCACAAAACTTCCGGCACTGCGCTATCTCCAGATAGAGTCCGTGATGCGTGAGAGTGGGGGTATAAGAGAGGATGTATTATATTTTGCTTAGATTTATATTCGAAGTTTCTGGCCATAAAAAATCCTAGAGCTTTATTTGCTTTTATAACAGCTTCAGCACATTGCTTCGCAAACTGTAATCATTCCTTATTAATTTAATACTCCTAGGAATCCTTTCCTCACTGACCAAACTATTGATACTGCTGATATCTATTCTTGTAATCACTATTCATTGTTACCTACTCCCAAAATCGTATAACCCTTTACACATTTATCGGCGTATTAGATTTCACTTTGCCATGTTTTTGACAGGAAGAAATGAAGAAGAAGAAGAAGAAGAAGAAGAAGAAGAAGAAGAAGAAGAAGAAGAAGAAGAAGAAGAAGAAGAAGAAGAAGAAGAAGAAAAAGAAGAATGGAAGAAGAGAGAAGAAGAAGAAGAAGAATGGAAGGAAGAAGAGAAGAGAGAAGAAAAGAAGACAGAAAGAAGCACGAAATAGAATTCAAATAGAAATAGAAGTAGCAGGAAAGAAATAGTATTCAAATATAAATAGAAATAACAGAAAAGAAAAGAAAAGAAAAGAAAAAGAAAAAAAAGAAAAAGAAAAAGAAAAAGAAAATAAAGAGAAGAAAAGAAGAAGAAGAAGAAGAAGAGAAGAAGAAGAAGAAGAAGAAGAGAAGAGAAGAAGAAGAAAGAAAAGAAGAAAAAGGAAGAAAAAGAAGAAAAAGAAGAAAAAGAAGAAAAAGAAGAATGTCTCAAGTCTTTATCTTTAAGGATGCGAATGAAAGGAGCCTGCTTTCTCAGGTATGTTCAATTGAAAATTCCTGCCCTTTTTAGATTGGTACAGATATCAAATATAAAAATGACATGTATTATTATTTTTACGAGAGTCGAAATATTGTCCTTTTTAGAGAAACTGCATTCAGAAAAAAATATTAGTCTCACCCATTCAAAACTACTATAGTACACTATATATATGATATATACTCATACTCTCCTAATACTACTAGCCGTTACTTATCTAATACTTATCATATACTACTAGTATACTAATACCCTATATATTATTACTAGTATACTATTATATATATATATACTAATATATATACTATAATTAGTATAAATATCATCTATAGTATACAATATTTATATTCTACTCATATATATTATAAATGACCTAATATCACATATATATATATATTTATTTTACTAGAATAGGATATATTACTAATTATATTACTAAACTGTTACTAATAATAATATGAGTCAATTGACTATAGTATTATTATTAATTTATATTTATGGGTCTGTGCCCCAAAACCTTGGAAATTAACATAGAACGATGAAACTTGGTATACACCTCTCTTAGGATGTAATTATCGATACAGAAGAGGTAAAGTGATACTACGCCAGTGTGTTAGGGCTATGTCCAAAATCTTGGAAATTGATATAGAATGATGAAACTTAGTATACACCCTTCTTATAATGTATCCTCGATACAGAAAATGTAACGTGACGCTACGCCCATATGTTGTTAAAGCTGTGCCCCAAAACCTTGGAAATTGATATAGAAGGATGTAAACTTTGCGGAAAAAAACACTTTTTTTGCGTTGATCTTTCTTTACTCCCCCCAGACCTCTTGGAAATAATTGATATTGTTATATGATGTAACTTGGTATACACTCTTCTTATAATGTATCCTCGATACAAAAGAGGTAAAGTGACACTACGACACTACGCCCATAGAGAGATGGGGCTCTGCCCCAAAACCTTGGAAATTGACATAGAAGGATGAAATTTGGTATACACCCATCATATAATGTAACATCGATACAGAAGAGGTAAAGTGACACTACTCCCACAAGGTGTTGGGCTGAGCCCCAATAAATTGAAAATGATCATAGAAGGATGAAATTTGGTATACACCCTTCTTATAGGGTATCCTCGTCGCAGACGAGGCTACGTGACCGTGCATCACCCAGAGGGGGGTGCTGGCCCCTAAAAGTAGGAATTGACCATAGAATGATGAAACTTGGCATACACCCTTCTTATAAGGTATCCCAGGTGCAGCCGAGGAAAAGTGTCTCTACGCTCATATGGTTCTGGGGCTTAGCCCCAAAACATTGGAAATTAACATAGAAGGGTGAAATTCGGTATACACCCATTTTATAAGGTAACCTCGTAGCAGCCGAGGTTACGTGTCGCTAAGCTCATATGGTGTATATGCTGAGCCACAAAACATTGAAAATTGACGCAGAAGGAGGAAATTTGGAGAGCACACAGAAGAGGCAGGATAAATAGGACTGAAGAAAGAGCACAGTTGTAACTTACAAAGATAACCCGTTTTCTAATGGCTGAAGATTTACATTTCTATTTTCAAATCTCGTTTTCTTTTTATAAACGTCTACTAATATATAGTTTTTCCCAAGTTGAAACATGCACATATTGTTTGCTATAATTTAATATTTTAAACAAGTTTCATTTTACATTTAAACTTTGTGCTTAATATATTTTTTGTTTAATTTTTTTTGGAAAATTTTTAATTTATTTTCAGATTTTTATTTGATTTTTTATTTTTTAATTTATTTTTTTATTTGCTTAAAACATTTTGTTTTTACTAAAGTTTTTATTCTTTTCATGTTCATAACGTAAAAAATTTGCAGTTTCTATATCGACCACCCCCCATATAGAAAGTCATGTATATATCATAAGTTTAAATTACAGGCCACACCCACCCTAACCCGTCCCACTCATCCGGATGAATTACCTTGATTCATTGATCTCTATCGATAGTTACTCCCATTACCATCATTCAACGATGTTAAAATAATATCACTTTAAGCCTTTTTTATTTCTTCTTTGCTATAGTAAGTAGGCGGTTTTATACTAACATTTTTAGTTCTTTTTATGTTTGTAACGTATAAAATTTTGCGATTAAAAAGATCATAAATTATATGAAGACCAGTAAATCTAGTGTTATATCAGTTCCAACCACTTCTAAACCGGACCCATCCCCACAAACTCCCACTCCATGCATGATCTACTTGAATTGCTAATTGAAAATCTATTGATTTGTATAAAGTTATCGAGTATCTCATTTTGGATAAACATTATACACTCACCAAAATATAAGCTCCTCGGTTTATTATAACTAGAACCAACAGAATAACATACTAACGTAAAGTATATCACATAATAAAAGCTAAACGAGCATCATCTCAACTAAGAATGTAATATTAAGTATAAACAAACAAAAATAATATAACACACTTAACGCACGAATAAACCAGCGTGTAACATTTAATCAAGTAATATATGCTAATAATCAATTCAGTAAAGTATACTAATCTATTAGACAGTATGCAAAAGCGTAACTTCCTTTCACACTTTGCCAGGCATTCTCTAACATATCCAAATGTTAAGGTTTACATTAACATGGTAATATTTAACAAAAAATGTATTTCATCAATCCTCACCCTAATTATCATACTGATCAATCTATATATGCTAACGTAATTCAAGTTTTTTTTTTTACTGTCTATATTTCACAGATAATTCTATTATTCTTACCTAAAATATTATTTCTTATAACCTCATACTACTTACTTCTATCATAATCCATCCCTTCAACGAATTAATCTGTTTAATTAACCTTATATTACAAAGTTTTATCCAGACATAACATAAATTAATATAGTTTTCTAATCTTATTGGTAATAAAATTTCCTTTGTACATTACTGTGTTAAATAGGTTTACTGACCCTAAAACGCTATGTAATACAATCAGTTAATCTTCTAGTAAATCATAATAATAACCATTCCTCTCCCCTACCTCTCCCACCTCTTGAGTCTTCCTTGAGCAAAGTTGATCTTACTTGATTCTATTGATATCCTTCCTGTTACATATTTCCAGTAATCATTTTGTGGATAACATACATTAACAAAAAAATAAGTTTCTTCTTATATACGACGCAACGTACTATATGCTAACGTAAGAAAGTTTAATACTTCAATTTTTGTAAAGGAAGTAAATAGCATAACCTGAACTAAGACTATAATGTATATACCCAATTAACAAACCTAACGTACTCCTTAAGCTAGGGAATAAAACTGTTAACCTTAAAAACAGATTCTTCAATCTTAACAACAGTAAAATTGTAACTACCACATTGCATCAGATTTACGTATCCTATCCGCGCTTTTTAAAAACATATCCTTTCTAAACATATAACTGTTATTATTACATTTTAACATAGTCTAATTATTTAACAAAAAGTTATCATTATCCTAGAATAAATTATTCATAACCTGATTCCAACGAATCATATGCTAACGTAACATACATTAGCTTTTCACCATTTCATTAAAGCATAATATATCTCCTTACATTACAATCTGAATCCTCAAGTTAATTATATGCCATGATCTATCCAAACGACAAAAATCAAACCTCAATAATCCTTACGCTCGTAATAAACTGCCTAAAATATAACAAAAGTCTCCATACTTCAACAGTAAAAGCAACTAACAATGCATACAGAGCGTAACCTATATCACACTTTTCCATAACTTTAAATCTTTAACATTACCTTTGTTATTTTTTACATTAACCTAGTAATATTTAACAAAAATTTATCAAACCCTAACTATCTATTCTGAGAGAGGAATATACGCTAACGTTACAAAGTTTTTTTACATTGAACATAGATAATAATTTAACAAAATTTATTTCATAAACTTTAAAGAAGTTTCTACCAGAAAATTACTGCAAAAACTACACAAAAGTTTTATCCTTCAATAAAATTAAACTATGAACATACACATACTTAACACACAATCGACGTACGAATAAACTGCTATCATTAACAAAATTAACAACTTAACCAATAAAGCTAACATAGGGGAAGTAAAATAAGTTTTCATTTTTATAACATATAATTTTCATTGAAAAGAGCATTATTTAAATACATAAAAACATAAAAGTTTTATTTTAAATATATTAATTCATCTAATCAGGGGACAGGTTTCTCAGGTTTCTATTTAAATTGAGCAAGCTCTACATATTTCTCCAGAGATTCAACCCCCTCTGAAATGATATAAGTATAAATACCTCCTGCAGCACAAATCCATTCTTCTGTATATTCAGGTTCAATAGCACGCATTCTCTCATGCCAGAGAGAAGTAAACTTATCCACGTTGTTAGTTATTAGCATACTCCTGTATACCCTATTATACGGTACACCGCATGTTTCAGTGTAAATATTGTAGGTTATCCCATGAGCTATATGTATTAAGTCCTCAAGTATGTCAACCTCGTCAAGATGGGATGTTAGGGAGACACTGTACTCGAAAATACATTTTCTTTCAATCGTGAAAAGAAAACTTTTTATTTAAAGATTAACTATTATTCTATGTATTTCTGGTTATTTAGTTTCAATAGACTACATGGTTTGGAATTTATGGAGGGGGGAGGGGGAAAGTTCTGATTTTACTACATCAACTGAAAACCCATATAAAAAACTTTATTTTTTAGATATTTCAATAAATTTTTCACGAAAGCTCTAGAATAAAGTGTGGTCAAAAAGATATAATCATTTGCCTTTGAAATTAAATATAAAAAAAAAAAGTTGGTAACATCAAGTATTCAATTTTAATTTCAAAATTTCAAATTTTTTTTCAAAGTCATCACTTCAAACTTGTCTGACACCAACCCAACATATCTTTCAATCTAAAATTATATATATATAAGAATTCTTCGAGCCAATATAATTATATAATATTATTATATATATTATAATAATATATATATATATATATTATATATTATATAATTATAATATATAATATATATATATATATATATATATACTATATATATAATTATCATATATATTATATATAACTAAATATATATATATATATATATATATATAGTATATATTATATAATGTCCTGGAAATTTTCAACACAATAGACGTAGTCGTTGTTTTTTAGCGATTTTTTTTTTGTCAGCCCATATGGAAAAAAAGTGATTTTTGAGAAAAACGCCTATAAAGAGGTTGAATGATTTTTTTTCCAGAAAGTAAAAGATATTGCGCACCTCACCCCATCTAAATAAGGGCACCACGAACCGCAGCAAAAGTTTTCCTTCACACCCCACCGCATCGCAACGCACCGCACCAACTCTGTATTTATTTGAAAATAGTTCAGCTCCGACTTTGCGGAAATATTTTTACTTGCCAAAATATTATCTTAAAAAAATTTATGCTCCGGCTCCAGCTCTGGCTCCGGCTCCTGCCCAGACTCCGGTTCCGGCTCCGATTCCGGTTCCGGCTCCAGCTCCTTTTCAAAATTGTTCAGCTCCAACTTTGTAGAATTCCTTTCATCTGCAAAAAAATTCTTGAAAAAAAATTTGTTTTTCAGTTCAACCTCCGGCTAAGGCTCCGACTCCGGCTCCGGCTCCTTTTCAAAATTGTTCAGCTCCAATTTTGTAGAGTTACTTTCATCTGCAAAAAAATTCTTGAAAAAAAAAATTTGTTTTTCAGATCCGCCTTCCGCGCTAAAGGCTCCGACTCTG
The DNA here is from genome assembly GCA_015478945.1 of Trachelipus rathkii. NCBI lineage: Eukaryota > Metazoa > Arthropoda > Malacostraca > Isopoda > Trachelipodidae > Trachelipus > Trachelipus rathkii. The sequence continues at coordinate 37,515 of JABUQX010100186.1, forward strand.
GCCCAGCTCCGCTTCAGCTTCCGACTTCGTTTTACATTTCAGAATAGTCACTCACGAACTTTGCAAAAGTATTGTTAATAAATCTGCAAAAACAATTTCTTTTTTTAAAAAAAAATTATACTTTGGCTCCGGCTCCGGCTCCGGCTCCGGCTTCAGTCTGATTCCATTTCAGAACAGTTCAGCTCCGACTTTGCAGAAGTATTTTTACCTGCCAAAACAATTTTTTTTTTAAATTATACTTTGGCTCCGGCTCCGGCTCCGGCTCCTTTTCAAAATTGTTCAACTCCAACTTTGGAAAATTATTTTCACCTGCAAAATTAATAAAAATTTGTTCTTAAGCTCCGGCTCCGGCTCCGGGTAAGACTCCGACTCCGACTCCGACTCCGACTCTGGCTCTGACTCTGACTCCGGCTCCGGCTCCAGGCTCCAGCTCCGACTCCGTTTCCATTTCAGAATAGTTCAACTCCGACTTTGCAGAAGTATTTTTACCTGCAAAAACAATTTCTTTAAACAATTTATAATTTGATTCCGGCTCCGGCTCCGGCTCCGGCTCCAGCAGCGGCTCTGACTCTGTCTCTTGCTCCGGCTCCGGATATTTTTCAAAATTGTTCAGCTCCATCTTTGCAGATATATTTTCACCGGCAAAAAATTTCTTAAATTTTTTTTTGTTTTTCGGCTCTATCTCCGGCTCCGACACCGGCTCCGGCTCCGACTCTGACAACATTTATATTATTGAGAAAGAGCCTGATCTTGGGTTGTGTTTGCGAAAAGGAAAAGTTCAATTTATTATAAAATGTGAATAAAACCTGGAAAGATCCTGGAAAGTTGAGTTGCAATTTCGAACCTAGAAATGAATTTTTTTAGTTTGACACCCCTATAAAAAATAGCCTGTATCTTAAAAACCTTTCGGAATTTCAAAACAAAAATTACACCATGATGTAGAGAGGAAATTTTCTAACAATTAGAGTAATTAAAAAAAAAGTGAAAATTTTTATTTTTACTCTTAAAAGTCTGGGTTGGGCAAGTACAGAGTCCCCTTAATTCGTTTTTCATTTTAACCAAAGCTGTAATATTTTCAGATGAATGAACATTGAAACCTATACGGGTACGCACGGATGTGACATCATCGAGGAGCTTCCAATAGTTGCATACATCAATACTTTTAACACTGTCACATGACGTGAAAAATATATAATATATATATATATATCTGATAGATATTTCACTATGAGGCGATGCATCAAATGACACATACTTATCCTTTACCCATGTTCCTGCGATTTCGATAATCTTGATGAATTCTTCAACCAAAACGAATAAAGGTCTATTATTTGCACCTCCTGCCGGAATACAAGCAATGTATCGGTCTCCATTCGGTTTACGAAAAAATATAAATGACACATCGTTGGGAAAAACGAAGGTCCTCCTAAAGATATCACCAACAAGCTTAGGTGTGAAGTGAGACGTCATCATACCAGCACTGAGAAAAATGTACTACTGACGAAAATTGTGTTTATAAACAGTCCCCAAAGGTAATGAGATTCTTTCTTTCAACCAATCAGAAGAAAGTAAACAAGAATATGACGTTCTAACGAACCATATCGATTCAAAATCTATTTGTATTTTCCTGTTTAGGCTTTAGGAGCAATTCGATTCACGCTTGTATTTGTATTTCGTATTTCATTAGGGTTATTAGATACAGGTCGGAAAGTTGTTCAAACTCCTCCCGCCTTTCGAAACATTACGCAATACCTTTGATTCTTGCTTGCCACGGGGTTAATATAACAAATTTTTTAAAAACATTTTGTTTTTGCTAATGCTGTCAGGTTATAAATGACAATTTTGTCTACTTACTCTTCCAGCTTCCGATCAATCCGTGGCCAGGCCTCCAAGACAAATAGTCATCTAGAAACACTGAAATTCCGTCCTATAATATAACAGTAATTTGACCTCCAGTTGGATAGGGTAAAGAATATATAAAGAATATCAAACCTACCAACCATATGCTGTGAAGATCAACTGAAGTGTTATATTGAAACACCGAGTTCTTTTTGTACCAAGAATCAACCGAAGACAGTAGTATTTATTATCAGTATATTTTACCTGAGGATTTCGTCTATACTCAATGCAGCATCTTCATAAATAACTCTCAATTTAATAAGCAAAATAATTATTTGAATATATAAATGATCAACGGAATCAATTGACACACACTGGGAAAGTTAAATATTTTAATAAAAAAAATAAGAAATTATATAACCACTTTATTCAAAAAATAATATACACACTAGTAAACATATATTACAAAATATAGTATATATAGTATATATATATAATATATTATATATTATTAGAATATGAATATTTCCATAAAACCTCTATATACCCCTACCTACCTACTATATATATATTTATAATTTATCTTCAATAATATACTGTATATATATAATAATAATATAATATATATTAATTATATATATATATATTAATTAAATATAATAATATAATATATATTATAATTAATATTTATATAATTATATATTAATTATAAATTTATAAATATTTTAATTCATTAATATAATATTATATTATATAATTATATTATATTATTAATATAAAAATTAATAATTTAAGCCTGTATATTTTATATATTTATAATTTCTTTATATCTATATATAAAAATATAATATATATTAATATATATATATATATATATATATTAATTATATATATATAGTAATATATATATATATATATTATTATATATATTATATATATTATATAATATATATAATATATTATATATATATATATATATATATATATATATTATATATATATATATAAATATATATATATAATAATTATAATATATATATATTAATATAATATATATATAATTATTAATATTAATATATATATATATATATATATTATTAATTATTAAGTGAATATATATATTATTGTCGTTCAAAAGATCGTAGCTTTATAATAAAAATTAATGTAGTATAAAATAAATAAAATTACTAATAGTCGCACAGGATTATAATAGAGGAATTACTTTTAATATGGGGCAAGACGAATCTTTATATTTATTCTCAAAATAATTTTATTAATGCAGTAATCCAACGAACACCATCTTATTGTATAGTTTTGTGCTTCAAAATCAGCTGTTTTGAGTATCCCGCTTTCGTAATTATTTTAATTTTTTCATTTGAAGACGGAAGGTTAAATTATGAAACATTTATATAATTTTATTATTAGATTACTTTATTATGGCTAGTATTCGACATTCTTAGCCACAAAATACATTTTCAACTTCTTTATATTTAATATTAATATAATATTTAATAATTTGCAATAATTTTCTTTTGATTTTTAAACACATTACCTTGTACCTCAAATATCTAGACTCATGTGAGCGAGAATTCGTCTGCTGTGAATCTAATCCGTTTAACATGGAAAACGCACATTAAAAAATATTATCACAAAAAATTTTAGAAAATTTATTTATCCATTTTGATAAATACATCAGCTTAGGCACAACGCTAATTAATGCGGTGGATGATAGTATATAATAAAGATATACAGAATTTTTAAATAATTATCTTAATTATATTATAATAAACTAATATATTAATAAATTTAAAAACATTTAATATTTTACACTGAATACACTTAACTAAATGCTAAGCTTGCTATATAAACGATACATATATAAACTGATAATTGCTTAATATAGCGAGATATTACGTTATTTCTCAGAATGATACATAACTAATTAACTAAATTACATCCAAGACCAAAGAGCATAAGATTTTATCGAGAGAAAAGTAATGTAAAAAATGATTGCGCTTATCTAGGATTTTAAATAAGGATTTTGATTAATTCTCGTATATTACCTGTAACGTATCCTAATGACAGATAGTACACAATTAGTAAGTTGAAAAATATATATATCAAGAGTTTCACCTGAAATTCAGGTAAAGAAGATTGAGTAATATATTATCTAGTATACAGGAAGAGGAGCCTTAAGAGTTTTACCACCACATTTCTGCTTTACAAAGGAAGATATAATAATATAATTGTTATCATTACCAGGTAAACGTGCGTGACGCTCGTCAACGGAGAAAACAAGAGAAAGGCAAAAATATTCGTCTTGAGACCTCTGTAGCCTTCCTTCATGTTGCCAAAAATTAAAATCGCTTTTTCATTATTTAAATATCATATATATATATATTAATATCTCTCAAGTTGCACAGCTGCCCTCAACCTCTATAAATTACGATAAAATTAGCTCACTCCCTTAAATATAGAAAAGAGATTTATATATATATATAACAATGAATTTAATAATTATCTTATTATATTTGTATATAAATATTATATATATATATATATATATATATATTATACATATATTATATGTACTAAAAACAACCGGTAAGTATCTTTTTTTTAATAATAAGTTAATATTCTAAAATTTAAAAAAAAAATTAAATGCAAATAAGAAAATCATTTAAAATATACAGAAATTTCTTTATTTAACGATCTTGATGCTCTAATAAAGTTTTTTGATCTCATTATATATATATTTAAACTCCAAGTCAATGCTATATAAATACTCTACTCTCTCACTTGGAACCACTGTTGCTATATTAATGAGACTAAGGCCTATAAGTTAATTTCACTTGTCATATTAAATTTCTGAAGATCATTTATAAAATGAATATATAGTGGTTTTATTTGGATTCTTTCCTTTTATTATTCATTAACAGTAATAATAAATACTTAATAAGAATAGTTTTTAACTCATTACTATATGCATTATACAATTGTTTATTCTATATAGGTATATAGGTATATATATATATTATATATATGTAGTGATATTATATTCTCCAATAAATTTTATATATTAATGTTATATAAAACTTTATGTTATATATGAGTTATATAATGCGGTATAAGTTGATTCTTCATCTCATCATACTGGACTTATAGAAATTCTTCTCTCTCATATATGTATTAAATTAATGTTTATTAGATATTTTTGCTAATTTAGAATATTTCTGAAGATATTTATAAGAATGAATATATATTTTTATTTGGATTCTTTCCTTTCTATTATATTATTTGTATACTGATAT
>JABUQX010100187.1:0-32500 GCA_015478945.1 Trachelipus rathkii
ATGCTTTGCTGAATTTTTCCTTTCATGACTATACATCTGTAACAGTCCAATGAAATTCTTCAATACTAATCTCATTAAGATTGTCACAGAATGATGTTGATTAGACAAGCTCTGATCATGACCTGTCTATCGTCTTTAGAATTATTCATATTCCGAACACCAAACTTCAGAATGGTTACTATTTTGTTCTGCAAGATAAAATTTTGCCAAGACTTAATTCCCGTCAAATCATTTATCGTGAACACGGAAATAGACGAAAAAATTCTTGACGGAGGAGTAGATCAATATCAAACGTTAACACGGCACACTACTACAAAGAAAAAATTGTTCTATATCTTGTTTCACATATTTTTTGCAAAGATGGGCTGCTAAGACCAGTAACTCCCAAAAAAATTTATACTCTTTTATTTATGTTTTTGCACAATTTTAAGTTACGTTGAATGAGTGCGCAAATGACTGAATTAGTAGCATTTTGACTGTATAATCCTCGGTCATATCTTATGACAGTGACTATTTGATAGCCTACTAGTTTTTAAATGTATCTAGTAATAGATAATCGGTCTCTCAGACATTAGCGGCGATATCTGTAATAAGACTCTGAGAAAATTTGCCCCATCGATTTTCCCTCCCACACAGCACCAACCCTAATGATGTTCTATTCGACCTGAGTCATGATGGCCATGTAACGATATATTTTGCGTTCACCTGGACAGAATCAGAAGTGTTGTTCAAACAATCTTGGAATTAGCACGCTTTTGAGTATCTCAGTTCTTCGGACCTCTACCTTTCTTCTGACTGTCCAATCTGTTTGTCGATTCTCAGTCGAGTTTTTCTTGACCGGCCTTTTTTCTACTAGCTAGATCTCTTTTCTATCGATTCTTCCTTTTGCGATATTATAATGCTGACTCATGTTTTAATACAGATCTGTTTAACTGGCCCTTCTTATAAGTTTGAATCGGTCTCCTCAATGAAAAACACACTCAATTCCTGGTATTCTTCTCTTTAAGTGTCCGTTGTTCAAATAACAATACACAAATTGGAGCAATAACAACTCCTCAACGTTTTTTATCAGAGTAAACTAGACGCACTTCTTAATATTCATCAAGACATACTTTCTTTTGAAAATTACTTCATTTTCCGCGACCTTTTGCCCTCCCTGAGCTAGGAAATATACCTCATCTTTTGCGACATCGCTGGTGTTCCACAAAAGATATTTTAATTATATCCTCACTTCTTTTCCTAGTTAAATACTGTACCTATGAAACTGCCAATAAAATCGTGCTGTGAATGAACAGAAAAACTTTTTCTGTATTCCTTTATGGCGCCTGACTTATAGAGCCGCCTTGTGATGTGACAAGACAATATCACCGGGTGCACGGTTGACGATTTTTCAGCTGCTAATCTTATGCATGTGTACACAAACGTACAGAACAAAGAATACTTGTCTATTGATTGTGCCGGAGTCTGCCGAGAACCTCCTTCTTCAATAATCACGGGATATCTTTTATTAACATACGTGATTACTGATTTTTTTTACCGGAAAAAGTCTAATTTGGATCTTGTCCTCTTATCTATATATTTTTTCTTATTTTTAAGAATACAACAACAACAAAACCACAAACAATGGATAAACACAATCGCGAGAACTATAACTATAAACAACAACATAGAGAATAATATATTGTTGTGTTCTATGTTTCATGACCTCACTTAAAACAATTAAGATCGATAGCTGTTGACACCTCGAACGACCGACAAACTAGTTTATTCGGTCAAATTCAAGTCATGCGTAGTAATAGTCTAAGAGAGTAGAGAATGTAAGACTACTCTCGTGCTACAATGCGTGTAGTGCTATATTGATATTATCTTCCTATGGTACTATACTTATATATAGACCTCTCTATTTAGCACTATGTGAGTAATATAATAATTATTATAAGATATAATAAGATAATAATAATAATATGATACGAGATTATAGATATATTACTATTATATATATGGGTATTAACAAATATCCTCCATAATAGTTTGTGCCCTAGGTCCGATACGAGACAATAATATATCTGATAATATGAACAGACTCATATAAATTTATATCATTATTATAGTATGAGTACGTAGAGAAGGTATTATATTTTAATCATAATTGGTATAATGAAGATTCAATAAAGAATAATATTATAAGTAATATTATATACCTTTTATTTATCAGGGTCGTCTATATAGTACATATAACGATAGGTAATAGTTTGTCTATACTTGAGAATAATGATTAAATTCAACGTAGAGAATATATATTAGATTAATAATAAAAAATAGTTATTATGATTATACCAAAAGTTGATGGTCTTACTCTTATAGAATATACATATGGATATCCATCCTCCTTGATCCTTTGTTTGACTATGAGATTTACATCAATCTATATCTCACTCGCATTACGAGCAAATCTCTTCGTGTAGTAGAACTTAGTCTTAACTTCAGTGAGAAGAGGTTTGCCTTTTCTTATTGACAGTCGAATGGGATAATATTTGATCGACTATGAGCGGCGAGTTTACGCTTATCTTTGAGTGAGAACTCATCACTCTACTATAAGTATTCCTAATTCTTTTTCAAATGCCCCAGAAATAGCTCTTTCACTAGGGTATAGACGATGCTGAGCTATGTAGATGTGGAATGTTGAGACTCTTGTGCACAGAGGTGGCAGATATAAGTTCTGAGGCAAAGTGTTTTAAAAATCTATGGGCATTAGGGACTTCATAAAAGTTCTATTGTGCACTGAAACGAGATTCATTCTACTGATACGGAAAAGACTGCAGATTGAACAAGTCAACAAGAAAAAAGCATATATGTAATGTTTTGATTACTAACATCAGTCAAAGCCAATTATCTATGCTTCTATGTGTACAAATCGACATGAGCATTCTGTAAAATGCTTCACGTAATGAGATCTTATTCCTTTGGTTTTAGTCTGCGCTAAAAGAAATAGGGAGAAGTTAATGCTGCTGTGTTTAATAGGATTCACTAATTTTTTTGTGTGAAACATCGTCCTTTCAATATAACTTCTCATACACTTCAAACACTGTTGTTTTTTTAAAATATCTTCAACTAACACAGTTTTTCTGGCGGCGAGAAACCTAGTCAACTCTTAGAGCTATTTTGACACACTGTGCAGGAAACGGTCATAGATACTGCTCAAGAAAAACTATGTTCGAGAGGAGAGGTATACGATTTAAATAAATTTCGAGACTCAAAAAAATGATGCATAATTCAAACACGAGCGCAACAGTCTGAAGAAGACCATATTAGGCTTAGGTAAATCGCCCAGTAATAAGAACTTGTGTGGAAATTAAAATATTTCAGCTCAAAGGAATAAGTTAATTTTCCCCTTTTTTATTTTTATTCTAATCTACAAATTATTTATCATTAGTTATTGATTTGTTTTTTATTCACCTTCAAATGCTCCAAATAATTATCTCTTACAATAATATAACTAGATTTGTAATTGAGTTATATTAGATTATTACGAACATGAATGGAGCATTAATTGACCAATAATAGTAGTAGGTCTCCCATCATTGTGATTGAGATATACAGAGATTGAGTTAAACAAATATGATGGTAGGTTAGCCAAGGTTGTATTAGTCTTTATTACTACCAATTGTCTATGGGTATTTTCAGTTTAACAAATTATTGAATCTCGACAGATCGTTGTTTTTCAATTATTAATCAAATAAGTCTATTATTATTATTATTACTTGATGATACTAAGTATTGCATTGTTATTATTATCTTATTAATATTATGATAATATTATTATTATTGATTAAATTAATATTATTTTTAATGGTATTAATGTCATATAATTATTATTATTATTATATATTTAGGTTTGCTAAATTAATGTATTATTTTTATATTATCATTATGTATTTGATTAAATTAATTTATTTATGATCAAATTAATTAATACTATTTATAATATGTATTGGTCTTATATAATTAAGTATTGAAAATAGGTATAAATATAATAACTGTATATATATATTAACATTATAATAGAGAAGGAGTGTATTGTTAGGTTGGCCGTTAGAAGTCATATAGTAGGGTATAACATATATAATGGAGATAGTAATATAATATAAATATAATAGATATATAATTATTCATAATTATATGTCATTTATATGTGCAGTACTGGAGACGGTATAGAGTAGGTGAATTCTATATACAATGTTAATATTTGAGGACGATTGGCTGCAGAAACATCGTTGGTATATAACACCCGGAGTCGGTAAGAATCTGGTAGGTGCCTCGCTATTGTGGAAATACTACTAGAAGCTTTGAAATCGTCCTTAATGTATTGGGTCTGTACATAATAGCAAATAACACGCGCGTGTACGGCTGCAAGGTTCCTCAAAAAGGCGTATCGATGACCGATGTTATACATATGGTTTTCTTTTAATATGGCTAGAAACTGACGAGATAGTGTATGAGTAAAACTGTACAATGACAGTCATTAGTATTAGATGGTGAAGTAGAGTGGTTTAAAATAGAACGTCAAACAGAATTTTAGATTCACCCGATAGACTTTGCGTAATTTTGTTTCCTGTTCTTTGATTAGTCAGGTTGTAAGAATTATTTTTCTATATGCAATGATAATGAACTTATAGCTCAGACATTCTAGAGTAGTTCTTTTTATATAGGGTCGACCGTAGCTCAGCATGACATGCATCCTCGGAATCGCAACGCCACAGAGGAAGTATTAGGCTAATATTATCGAAGTTATATCGTAGTATATGAGAATACGTAATAAAATTAGATATCCTGAGACATCCTTGACAGCACTATAGAGTGTATAGTAAATAATATTATAGTACTAGTTATGATATAAACCTGTATAGGTACAATCACATAATAAGTATAGCTATATATATTAGGAGAGCAGAGTAAATAATTATTATCTAAAATTACGTGCCATTATATAATATATTCAATTAGATAAGTATAAGGGAGGGGGATAACTGAGGTCCAGGGTAAGCACGTTTTATATTTAATCAATATGTATATGGTAGTATTGCGTTAGGGTGAGTCAGACTATAGCATTATAATAATATTGTATATAGGTTTTAATATTTCAAGGATTTATGAGGGGGTTCTCTGCTTCTTTTCCTCCTTACGTAAAATTTCCGCCAAATGGATTACGAGATTGTTCCTGAACAGCGCAGGAATTACATGTCAGAAATTGTATTTAACCTCTGAACTTTATATTTATTAATAGGGGGATCACTAATACTTTAAAGAAATTTTATCGGTGATCTAAGAGAGATTTCGGGGGCCAAGGCACCTGCTGGCCACCACCCCTGGAACGCGCACTGCAAAAGCAGGGTATATACTGCCTGACTAGACAATTTTTGGTCTCCGGATTGTCCGGACCACGGCAACTTTCCGGACCATTGGAGATAAGTTGCCGGCACGGAACCGAGATACTTTTTGAACTTCGCGCTATAACCTTATCAATATTTCTACTGTCTAATAATTTGTCTCGATGAGCCAGAGTGGCAGTCTCTCAGAGAGTCACTGCTGCACGAGTCTCACATATTCCAGACTAAGTGCTACTTCTCTTAGTATATTCTGTAGATGTCGCAAAACAATGATGTGCGTGTATACAGGATCAATAAAATTTATTAAGTAACAGATAGCGAGATATGTGAGATAAATATTAAGCTTCTACGTCGTCTTCCAAAGTTTTAAAAAATTTTTTTTGAATTTCAGAAAAACACTTTTTTTAAAAAGCTTTTTTTCAGAAGCGGTAACGTGGTAGTAGCGCGATAGAGAGATCAAGCGTTTACACTCCACAACGGAGAGAGAGCAACTTATTTCTTCCTAAGCGTCCACATTACATTTCAATGAGTGTCCAACATCTAAATTCCTTTTTATAATATTAGATATAGCTTATGGAATACTTGTTTGATTAAACTGACTTACGATTTTCAATACATTTTAAGATCTAAACCATTTCAGTTTTGTTTATAATCTAGCTTTTTAGTGATTTCTGTTTAATAAAACTAATTAATAATAATAAGAATTATATAATATATAACTATCTATATTGATAGGTATAGAAATATGCACATAATAAATCAGGATAATAATAATAATATATAATAATAGATAAGTTATAAGAGCACAGTAAATTAATTAATAATAAACTCGCAATAGATCTAATAATTCCTCGACTACAAACATGCGCAAATCTGATCTTTGGGGCGGGCTGCTCTGCAATGATTTCATTGGGATTAATATTTGATGATGCTGAACTTATCCAAAAATCGTAAAATTCGAGGCTTTTTTGCGTTATACATTCGCATTCTATATAAATTACATGGATACATCATTGTAATAAAATCTTCATCTTTAGAAATTTTTCAAGAGGGCCTGTCACAATTATCGGGATATTATATCTATAATATATATATAGTATAATTATATATATTACTATATAATATAATGGTATATTAATATCTATATATAATATATTATATAATATATACTGTATATACTACTCGTCAAAATATAGTGTCTGTCATATTGGATATATTTAATAAAAAATAAAATTTGAAAAAAGGTAGTAATGATAGATAATATACAAATCACAATGATAATGAAACATGTCCTTTTTAGATCTACTGTTTAATCATATAACGTACAACTATGAAATAAAAGGTAATAATTGGTACCAATCAATGAATGTAGATAGATCAAAGGATATCGGTTTAGTTAAATGTAAACAGACCTATGATGCTAGTATACATTCTATTCTCTTCGTAACGAATCTACTGTGCATATCCGTCATGGAATATCCTCTATCTATAGCACAAGCATTATGTCAGCCATATTCATATTGATATACCCACTTCCCTGGTAAGCGTCCTTCCATGAACTTAGATCTTGATGGAAGCGCGCGTTCCACCCTGTTCAATATTATCTCGACATTAACATCTGCTCGGGTAGGTTACTTTGCACAAAGAGGAAATTGCTTAGGAATCGAATGAGTCAATGGAGTGTGAAATATACAACTTTTATTCTCTGCACATCTACATCCATGAAGTAAGGAAATACGAGTCTAGTGCAGATCCATGAGAGCACATAAAGTTAGTTAGATAGGTTACGGCATATTCTCACCATGTTCCCTATCAGTATAATTGGTGTCAACTTACAATATTTCTGAAAAACCCGAGTCACTTCTAAGCGCTCTTTGGCCATATTAACACCGCATCATTGATTGTATATGCATAAGTGGCATATCAAGGATGGAGATGCATCGTCCTGTATTTGTGATCCATACAATATCCCTATGCCATTTTTTATATATATTACATCGTCACTGTACACACATGCACCAGGGAATATCGATGAATGCATCGCTATATAACACTAAAAGGGTGGCTCGTAGATGAATTGCATTACACATCCATTCATTGGTCCAGGGCCTATCACTCAAATTTGGTATGCATAAATACCCATATTATGTGTAGGTTGGAGAAGTAAGAGTAATTGGTGGATTGTACATCTTCTTCTACAAGTGATATGTCACGTACGATATTCTGTCACCGTTTATGGCGTCATAAGGTTTCCTTCGTATGGCCATTAATCCTCAGTTTTGGTCCATTGAATGCCTTTTGTTGCCACTGGAGCTTTACCTAATAGCACAGGACGCTAGGGATATTTATGTGTACACATGCCTATGCTTGATCCATGTCGAAGCAGAAGTTTTGACCATTTATGAGGTTTGATCGCAAAATTTAAACCTATCCATGTACCTGATATTTGATATGCTCCTCGTCTCAAAAACTGTCCTTGTGAGATATTTCTATACTCCCCTTTTCTCTCATATACCTACTAGCACTCAATGCACTAACTGGATGGAAGACCGAAGCATTAGATTGTATGGCTAGTATATTCTTGTAGTAACCAACACAGCTATCATATTAATAACAGCATCTTGAATAGTAGTCATATACAGGTCGCGCACTATATAGGCACCGTAATATTATTATATTATGGGTACATCGGTATGCTGGAAGTTTGATACCATAGTCGGAGTAGTAGGACCACATCTTTCTATTCTGCAATTATTAATCATAGTGTTATCAACATGACATGGATTGAGATGAATCTCCGCAGCTCTTGACTCATTCGTTATCGATAAATGTATCTATTATTTGTGCACCATGGTGTCACAGTCAGTTCAATTGTTTTTCATGCAGACACTCTGAAGCCAACCAGCTCAGAAGGAGCAACTTCGGCTATAAATATACAACTTGCATCGACAAGATCGTTCAGTTCACCCTGGGAAAATCAATGACGAGGACCATTCCACGAACTTATGATGTATATCACGATGCGGATGATAGACGATCATCCCAATTAGGTCAGTTGAGGCATTCCATCATACATGTCAGTACGTACTAATAAGTTTCACATAACTGCTTACCGACATTATCGACCTGCAAAGTAAACTCTGTCTAGCTTACTAGTATAGATATTCATCATGCGGAGGATTGTAAAAGTCGTACTAACAGCCTATCGTATGCGCAACAATACAGTTTTGTATCAATTTCTTATGAAAAATGCAATAAAGGCGATTCATGCATATTGACACTAAACTCAAGTGGATATGATTACCAGACAAATCCGAGTTTATAATATAGTGGATAAGATATCAGTAGCACCTTCCGAATACTATTATAATCTGCTACTAAATCATCCAAGGAAAAAATTTCACTTTTGTTGTTATGGTGATCAAGTGTAAATAAATAATATAATAATAATAATAATAAATAATAATATATAATAAATTAAACTTAAATAATATATTAAGATAATAATTAATAATAATAATAATAATATATAAAAATAAATAAAATATAATAATAAATAATATATAAATTAAAATAATTAATCTATCCAACTGTAGCATAATTTTATTTATACCCCAGTCTAGATATCTTATGGCAGGTTATCATCAAAAGAAATCAAAATAATTTAAATCAACTTGATTTTTTTTCCATTCCATTTTTTGCTAAGAAAGACATGACTTTTATTTTTTTATTATTTTTAGGCAATAATATTTTTTAAAAGATAATAATTAAATTATAAAGCTATCACCTAATTAAATGATAAGTTATTCATCTAATATAATTAAGTATAAAATTTCATACAATTAGTTTTCTATCATTTTTAATAAAGTAATAAATATAAAATTAGTAGTCTCAAAATGTTCACATTAATATTATACATAATTAATATTAAACTAATTAAACTAATTAAACGAATGAAGTCTCCCCTTAAACTTATTATTAATTTAGGTAATATAATTAGATTATTTACAATTTTTATATTAAAAATAGTAATTATGAAAATTAAGTTATTAATTTCTCTTCGAAATGGAATAACAAAAAAATAAAAAAAAAATAAAATAAAAAAAAAAAACAACACCATGTTCTACAGCGATTAATTAGCGAAGGTATCAGTTTCACCTGTGGTGATGTTATAAATTTGTTTTCATCATTATATAAAGTTTTCGAAACTCTATAGTCGATTATTTGTTAATTGTGCATGTATAATTGTTGTTCAAAACTTATATATAAGAATTTTCTAAATAAGTATATTGTTTTATTGCAAAATGCATAACCTGTATTAGTAACGAAAGAAAATGCAATACTAGATGAGGTATGAGAGTACGGAAAGAATTTAAGAAAGACAGTTTGAAAAAGATGGAAAGTATCGACGGTGTAGTTTCGACGGAACCGGAAGCTTCTAAAAGGAGGTTGCGGGATAGCGTCGTAAAGTTTAATATATAGAATGGTATAGAGATATAGTTATAATGAGTAATAGATAGACATATGAATAAGTAAAGAGTATAGAGGATAGATAGTAATGAAACGTAATGAGTAAATGCAAGAATTTATGAAGAGATATGAGAGAGATATAAGAGAGTATATGATATATAACGAATATGAGTATAAGAATATAGTATATAAGTATAGTATAGATAGAGAATATAAGAGTAATAAGAATGCTATGATAGATAAATATATATATAAGATGTTTATTTTATTTATTAGTCACACTTAGATCATTTCTCTATATTTTTTGGGAGTCGATGTCATTTCCCAGAAACTCTGCAACGCTCCACCGGACGAAGCCATATTGGGTCTTCTCAGGAAGGAAATTATGAATATGGTGTATTCTTACGAGTTAGTGGTGGGGGAAATTTTAATAGGAGGTGTTGACATTTCAGTTCACCACACGCAGAAGCACAGACTCAGATTGGGGTGATGGAGTGTCATTGGGGCGGAGAACCTATGTTTATATTCCTGAACTCGATTAATCTTAAAGAGATAGTGCTATCAGTTTTTCTTGTTGAGGTGCGTTTTTAGTGCTAGATCTGATATATTCTAGGATGGCATCGACTTAATGAGGTGCTTTCGAGAATGGCTGTTGATTAAGTTTGTATATGTCAGCTAGAGCTGTTAATATATCATGTTATGTAAGATGTTTTTGAGAGAGGAAAGCATTTCGGGGAGGAGACTGTTCTATAAATTTCAGCCTAAGTAAGAGGTGAGGTAAGCAAGTACAGTGGAGATTTAAAACGATGTTATATGTTTCTTCAGAGTATGGTAGTATTTTGTGAGACATATCGAGATTGAGTACATAAAGGTAATGAGAGGCTAGATATTTTTTGTTATTCTTACATAGCATGAATATAGTATAGAACACGGTGGTGTTATATATAGAGGCAGCCCGTAAATATATTGAGTAATACGTAGTGGCGGTATTGTTGTATTCTTTGTAATTAGTATTTCTATTAGTTGATGAGGTTAAGATGAAATAGTAACATAAGACGAAAAGCAGCAAATTTATAGAACCAGAGAAGAATTTGTGAACAATTAGGACAGTTAAGTGGTTTGTTTAATATGCTGAAGTTGTGCTTGTGAGGATACTGAAAGTTCGGTTCGGATTATTAGCTTATTTTTTACTTAACGTTCTTATGAAGTTTTGTTGTTAGTGTGCGGTAAAAGGTGGAAATTTGCTACGAAGGTTAATTACCGTGAGTAAATTTAGGTGTTTTTGTTTATAGGGGCAATGATTGAGTTGTATAAGGTTACTGCAGATGAATACAGGATGATTGAGTTTGTTAATGGTGATAAGTCGAGTGATTAGATGATCTCACATAGGCCGACTTTTCATGTTTGGATAAAACCAAAGTTATTATCTAGAAGATTTAGGTAAGTATGAGTGAGCTTTGTGCTAGACTGAAACAGTTGGCAATACTTAGATCAATCGAAACAAGAATGGTGGGAAATTACTCTAATTGTTCTTAAGATCTACATAATGCTTTCTTCAATACTAAAAGACTAATACTTTAGTAATAGATTTAGCTGCTTGGAAACTATCCTGAATTATTCTGCTCCGATATTGATGGAATAAAATTCGATTACCCTCAAATAACAATATATTAAAACACATTCCTATATTTTAACATAAAAGAATAACTCAATCAGAAGTACTTAGCCGCTAAAGTATACTAAAAATTTATTTACCAGCCAGATTCATTTTAAGTACAAATATACATAAAAAAATTTATCATGGAAATATAGACTTATTATTGTTAATCTGAGAAACAAAAATATTATTTAATTCTGAGCCATCCTTGTGTTGAAGAACAGTTATAATCTTTACAATCAGAACTGAAGATCTAGATATTAAAAGCTAAGGATGTATTACTTTGCTTAGAATCTACGGACTTTAAAATGAATATACTACTATCGAGAAACAGAATCTGGGTAAGGAGTCAGAATATTTGCAGTACAATTTGAAGAATCTTCTATGTGTTATACGTCCACACAATGAATAGAAGTAAATTTGACAGACATGCGTAACCTAATATTTGACGAGCATGTATCAGGAAGAAGCGAATGGAAAAAAGACATTCTATATACCAGTATATAAGAACCTTCAAACTGAAAATCCCTAATAAAAATACAAAGTAGTATTTCCATAAAGGCTTATAGATGAATATAATAAAAACGAACCGTGAAAATCAAATGTATAACAAGCTTAAATAGACCAATCCTAGTTACTCTCTTTTCCTTTAGGGGTGGTCATTACGAAATTATTAAAGCTTTAGTCTCCTAAGCCTACTACTGCCACTTAGAGAGCTATTTTTCTGACTGTTAAAAATAAATAAAATGGGTAAATCTAAGAATATTATACAAAATTTAATTATTACTGACAGTTTTAGGCTATGGACTAAGTTTTGTTATATTACTAGTTATCCCAAGATGCATTTCACAAAGAGAAATTATTTATAAAATTTATAAAATGAAGTGATTAAATTTTTTTTTCATTTTTTATAAATAAATAAATCTGTTTGAATAATAATTATATTATATATAGTTCAGTTAGTATTAAACGGTAATACATACAACTTCCATCTTTAGATTAAAACTGAAATATATTTTTTCCGTTTAAAAAAAAAAAGAATTAATTAGAAATTAATGTAAGTTTTAAATTTATTAAGGCATTTCATCATTCATAGAAGAATTATATTAAAATTTAGGAATAAAGTGAATTATTTTTTGTATTCTTATAAAAAGAACTTTATTTCTAAAAAATTTTCTCTCATTAAACTTACAGTTAATAAAGATATCAATGAGAAAATTTCATTCAATTAATAATATCAAATAATATATATCACATATAAAATATTTCGTAGCTAGGAAATTAAAGATTTCATAGGTATAAATGGAGAAGTGAATTATAAAACTAGTGCAGCAGGAGTCGAAGCCAAGGTTGTGGATATCGGAGTTGGAGCGAGCGGAGACGAGAAGTGTGTAGTTTATGAAGAGAGTGAAGTCCGACATCGAGTCGGAGTAACGCTAATTTTGAAAAAAGGGGGAGTCGGAGTCGAGAGTCGGAGTCGGTATATTTTTCAAGAGCGGAGTCGGAGTCGCAGCTCGTTAATCTTCAAAATTAGCATGAAGTTTGAGCAGAAAAGTTGAGTGCCTGCACAAAGTTATGAATTTGTAGACTCAACGGAGTTGACGTGACTTCAAATCTTCACTACAAGGTTGCACTACAACTGCGACCCTCATTATCACATATACAAAAGGCTTATGTGAACTGTCGAAGTTTTAATATTAACTACTGCACTGTATGTTTCTAATTTGGAGTTATAAGATTTTCCTCCTTGTTGTTTAGACTCTACCTATATTCCATCTAATATTTTAAGATCTGAAGGAAATAAAAGAAAACTTACAGAGTACGAAGAGAAATTATCTCTTGAAAACAAATGGTTGATCTAACTAAGCTTGCTGAGTAATTAGATTTATTATTGCACTATGCTACGGGTAAGCTTTATAATAAGATTATCAACAAACAAAAAGCTAAAGTCTAGCGTTATGCACGTGACCACAATATGATAATCATATAAAGTTGCAAGAAGTTCAAGATATGAGAAAGCACATTTCAACTGAACATATGTAAAGTGATTATATCACACAACTTCCATTACTTCACCTTCTCAATGCATTTTTCATGAAAGCTTCATAAATGAGTATGAAAAGTCTTAGAGTATTGACACTGAGTTGTCGAAAGCTCGAACTTGAGTTCACAGAAATCGGTCCATAGTTCCTTCACATCTCGACTGTGTCACAATGTTTACTATAACTCATAAAAACACTTTCTATGCAGACTACTGATAAGAGAAGTTGAAAAATATATTATATAGACTTGAATGCTTATAAATAGAAATGAGCCATCGATAAGCATACCAAATTGTGTACAGAAGCGGCACCAATGAGCTATTTTTCTGCTGCATTTCTCGACCGCTCTTATATGCCATTATAAAAAATGAAGTCAAACCTAAGAGGTAAAATATGAAGAGGACTGGAGAATACTATTGATTTTTAAAGAACATTTTATTTCATAGCCTATTGATATGTAGATTGACATATGATCCAGTTCATGCTAGAGTTTTCATGAGAATGTAGTATAATTAACATAATAAGTATATTATTATATGATATATATAATCAATTAAAAATCACTTTTATCAATTTATAAGCCATATATATAATATGTAATATATATATATATTTAGGATATATAATATTATATGGTAATTTACATTAAGTATACATTTCTGAGCCTAGTTCGACTTATTTTAAAGTTAAATGCGATTTCATATAAATGTTAATCTATATATAAAAGCCCAAGATATAAGCCGTGAGAAGAATCTAAATTCTAATTTCATTTAATGGAAATTATCAGTATAAGCTATATAGTTATATTAAGTATATATATATATGTTATCATTATTATAAATATTACATATATTAGATTTATACTGTATTTATATTTGTTACTATTTATAGTTTATTAATATAGTATTGACATATATAAATTCTTATATATATAAATACATAGAGTACTCGCTGTGTTAGTGTTATAGCTCTTTTGTATATTTATATCTTCATCTCTTATAATTAGATTTATTATATATATGATATGAGTTACTATGATATATAATATATATATTAAAGTAGATATAGACCGTACTTTACATATATTAAATGATATATATATATTTCATATTAAATTATTAGATGGTACTATTAAAGATGGGACGAGTAATTAACAATATTGATAGACTTGTGTGTGTGAGTTTATACACTCGTATTATGATACTGAAATAAATTAGGGATAGGTATCCATAAGCATTGTTTTTTTAAACTGGTGTTTAGAGACATCGTATTTTGTTCCAAATTATGCTTCTGAGGAAGAATATATAAATTTGAGATTTATTCTTATAAGTTTGAGAATGGATTTATATGCGTGTTAGCAATGCGCGAGCGAACCATTTTAATATTCGATACGTAAAGGGAAAAAGGAGTGTTAGTAGAAAGTGTATCAAAAATAATGTCAAATAGACATAAAGTAGTGGATATATAGACCTTTTAATTTTTTATGTACTAGTAATACATTGTGGCTCGAAGTATACTGATTCTCCTAATCAAAAAATTTTTTCAAATATTAGAGTTTATTACACCTTCGCATGCCCTTTTAATTAATGTATTTCTTTTTTACATAACAAAAATTGTTTCAAGGGTATTAACCTATTTAGATGTCAGTGAAACCAACAGTTATAGATTGATTAAATTTTTGCATGAGGTGTAAATATATATATAAGCAGCCTCTAGAAGAGCCACTAATCCAATCTCAAAAACTCAAATAGTACGAAAAGGAATCACATTTTGGAATCCCTTGTAATAATTTGGTTAGGCAAATGTAAACAAAATAAAAAAATAAAAAAAAACATAAAATTGCTTTTTGGGGGGGGAGCTCGCCGGTGGGGGACATAGTAATATATATTGCTTTGTAAAGGTATTACACGGGCAATTAGGGGGCTCGAGCCGACGGGAACACAGGGGGGAGTTTTCTACCCCTGTTAGGGAGGGGCGAGGAACCTCCCGCGACACCCAAAAAACCAAAGAGCGGGGTTCCGGAGACCCTCCCGTGAGGGGGGAAATAGTCCAACCCCGTAGTTCCCCGGAAGGCCGAAAGACCCCGACTCTGCCATCGGTGCTACCCTTAGCCTTAGGGTATTCTTTAGTTTAAAAAAAAACAACAAAATTTACACTAGAAAATCTATTAATTTTACGAGTACACGTAATAAAGGTCTCTAAATCGGCTTTCTACTCATATTACTTATACTATTATAACAATAATTTTTTTTTTTTTACATTTTCCCACTAAAATGTACACAGCAATTCCACAATGTATCTTTCCGGTAGCTGTTGTACGTTTTTGAGATATGAATTGTGGCTCTTTCTAGAGTCTGACATATATATATAATATATATATATATATATCTATATATAAATATATATATAATATATAAATTATATATATAATAGTATATATACTATATATATTATATAAATATATTAGTATATCTATAATATATCGAGTCGATAGATATCGGTATCGATATAATTTTCGATATATCTGAAATCGAAGGTCAGAAAGAAAACTTAAGTTTTACCATATAAATATAATAGATAATATATAATATTATAATATATATATGATATATATATCATATATAATATATAGTACTAATATACCTATATATACAGTAGCACCTCGCAATAATAGCAAAATTGGCGGCGCGTTTGCGCATAACGGCGCTCTTTAACTACTCAAGTGTGTGTGCGGAAGGAAAGGCGAAAACGAATTACGCTATTCGTCCAAACTGCGTTGCAGTCTGCATCTAATCTGCGAAATTTTCAAACTTATAGCTGATAATAATTTATTGTCAAACTTTGAAGATTGTCAAAGTTAATACTGCCATACCCAAATGCATTGCAATTTATAGCAACTTCTACTCGAGAAGAAGAGGCCACTCTATGAAACAAGACTTCTTTGTTGCCATTCTTCAATAGAGCACGCATCGCAACCTTACCCACAGAAACGTCTGTCCTGCCATAAATCTCAGATTCTACACCAACTACATCAATATCACCGTCTGCAAAGCGCAAGGCGTTGTTTTTTAGATTCATGTTGGAAAAATTAGCCATCCATCTTACGATCGGAAGAAGAAGTGCATCCTCAAATATAAAAATATTTGTATTTAAATTTTTATAATTTCTATACGTCTTTTCAATTGTGGAATCATGATTCGGTAACGATACTATTCAGGCTACTATATATATAATAAATTCTACTATGAATAAATGATATATAGAGAATGAATATAATCACTAGAGTCATATACGCGTTTATAATAGTTTAATGTATATATATATATTAATTAATCATATATATATTAATAGTATATAATAATATTATATATATATATCACATTACATCATATTAATATCTTATATAATATATATTAATATAATATACTAATTATATATTAAATAGATATATTAATAATCTGAAATAAATGTATAGTTTAATATATATATAAGGTTAAAACACTCGTTAATTTCCTTTCATTATCATTTGTTTTTAATAGTTCCTCTACCATTCGACTATAAATAATATTTAGACAAACGGTATCGATTGCGTGCAGTGCACTACGAGTGAGGCAACAAAAATTGACTTAAATTACGCTATTACCGGCGTTTTTCACTATTAACCGAGCGAGGGTCCTGGTCCCAAATTACGGCTGTTTATTGCGAGGATACTTCACCTGTCATATAATATATATTATATAATATTATTAATTAATATATATTATATAATAAGTATATATAAATAAATATTTATAATATAAATATATATAATATATAATATATATATATTAATAATATATTAATAAATATTATAATAATATACTATATAATAATTAATTGATATAATATTAATATTAATATATTATATAAATTAATATATATTATATCTATTAATATATTAATTAATTATATATGATAATATATATAATATATGTAAATTATAATGTATATTATTGTTATATAACTATATAATATATATAATATTATATATATACGTATATACATACATAAGTTATATATATGTATATAATATAAATTATATCTATTTAATAAATAGTCTATATAATAGCAGGGGTTAATAAATATATCAAACCATACAGAAATTATATATAAGTTTAATCAAAATTTTTGAATGGCTTAAGTCTCCTAATATAAACTTAATAGATAAATAAACATAAAATTCATGTCGATTTAAACATGTATGTTGTATGAGTCAAAATTAAAGAAGTTGTTTGATTTTTAATAATGGAAATGAAAAGACATATTTGGTACCTATCAGTAAACATAGCTGTCAGTCCCTCTTAGTTTATTTATTTTGCTGAATTATACTATATATATTATAAGTATATATAATATATGAATATATATAATATTATTATATATATATTTATATTATAATATGATTAAGTATATAATATATATTAATGATATTATATATTATATATACTTAATAAGCTTATTAATTCTCCATCTGATCCAATAAAGTAAAGTTTATCTTGAGAATCTTATATCCCATAAAAGTACTGAGTTATTGTAAGGCTCCTTCTCTGTGAGGTAATATATACGAGTGGTGATATAGCTAGTATTACTCTAGGCTCATATCCATACCAGTTTTATACCAGTATTATAAAGTCATCTGCACTACAATACGATTCATTACGTATGGGTGTGTTTTTCTAACCTGCTGTTGTCAGTTTAGCACTATACACATTTTTTTGACTGTATTGAGCTGTGAACGTTTCGTTATTGATGCAATAGTAAATTATATCGGAATACAGCGGTTACCGCTTATCAAAATTCTGGTGCACGTAACATAATCCTGCGCACTGAAGACATTTTGCTCTTAAACGAGCACTTATGGGGATGCAACATTATACTGTGACAGCATTTATTTTTCTATTGGTCAATATTATATATATATAATAAGCTTTCAAAGAGGGCCGATGAAAATATGCTTGAATATATATGAACTGACCCTCTCAGTTTGGGATAAGATCTAATACTCGTTAACAAACGATATGGAAAATGTGAAGTTATGTATAGAGCTGCTGATGGAGATGAGACTCCGGTAAGTGTCAGTAAGGATATAGAAGAAATACTGGTTGGATAAAAATGTCAGTATCATAGAATTTTGCACGAAAACATTTCACATGCGAAAATTATGTTACAGAGAGAGACTAGTGCCGAGAGACTATGTATCTGGTGAATGCAGAGAAGCGAAAGCGGGGGTCAAAATTTTGGCAGAGATTTAACTGAAAGACTTTGAAATGGAAGCAGCAATGTTTGGGTAAATATATCGATATCGTAGTATGGTTGATTAATCTATATATGGGTTGTTTGTGAGTACTGATCGCTAAGAACCAGAAGCAGGCAAATAGTGGCGAAATAGGCAGCAGACCAGACGCACATGTATTATGATAGTGTAGCGCGTGTATATTGGTTATAAGGATGACTGAGTAAATGATGATAGTAAGTGTATAAAAAATTCTTTTTCTCGTCCAATAGGCAAACTATACCATATGAATACAGAGCTTATGTCAAGTTAAGAGAAAATCATTATTAATTAGGTTTTTTGGTCACAGCTTGTAGTATTTGGCGAGAGCATTGAGAATTTGTTAACCTCAAAAAACAGACATGATAGATTTGCACGGTCTATTTTGACGAAAATGTCATTTCTAGGAAATAACTTAGACTTCGAAAAACGAGTAGTTCAGCGAATCTGTGATACAAGACATTGCTAAACGATTGTGTGATTGCGAGCAACCAGCTGATTAGACATGCACTCTAACAGCATTAGAATTACTCTTACGTAAATTATGGAATTTCTGAGGCAAGAAAAACATTAACAAATAAGTACTTATTCCACATTGTACTCACTCTACATATACATACTATCCAAGATCTATGACTCACGTTGACCGATTTCCTAACCTATTTAATCTTATTCCTAAAGATTGCAAATGAAAGTTGAACGGGTCATCAATTTTGAGTACTATAATGAAAAACATAAAAAAATACTTAGATAACAACTAAAATTATACACATCATCTATGTATATCACTTAGCCTTATTTGCGTGAGGTACTGATTAATAGTAGCTATGAACAATTGAAGAAATCCATTGAGGTATACCACTTGTAACCCACATCGCATATGAGGTCCACTTTAATCTTTAGAGAAGAGATAACTTTCTAAGTAATTTCTGACAGGAATGTTTCCATATACATAATTAAAATACACTAATACATACGTTTGAAAGATATAGAACTATATTATAATATAGTAGTTATTAGTATTAATATATACTAATATTTAATAAATATATTTAATTAAGTATTAATATTATATTAATATTAACTATATATTGTAATAGATATTATAATAATTATATATTATATTATATATATTATGCGCAAAAATGTTCTGAATGTAAAAGTTATGGAATTTCATTATAATATATTGGCTAGAATTTATTTTTATATTGAATTACTTGTAAGATGTAGCTTTTTTTAGTATTTTTCATAATGTTAATATAATGAATAGTTTATTGAGTACCTTAAATAAAAGCGATATGCCTGCAGGAAAATCACTGAATATTAAATAGGAAATTCTTTGATCGAACTACTAGGGGTACTATCACACGAATAAGATGGCAAAATATAAATTTTTAAATAGTTATAAAAAGTGCAAGTTATATCATATATTAGGTAAACTCAAAATTATAAGAATACTTTCTATACTACGGACTAATAAAACTGAATTGGGATTAGGTCTTGAGTCTAGTGTAGACCAAAATACAAGTAGTAGAGATGTATATATAACAGTTCAGTCATTTGAAGATGAAAGAACTTTCTATGTTTATGAGGGTAAAGAAATGGATATGATCAGAAATGTTAAGATAAAAAGAAGTGTGATTCATGGAGGCTTGCAAGACTGAATTATACGTATTTATAATTAATATGGTAAGGACATGTGAATAGTATATAATTGTAGCGCATCAAGTTGGGCCCTTTATTAAAAAAGACCTAAGTATGTCTATGGGATATTGATAGTAAAAGTGGTTCAAACAAGGTATTGATACTGCTTTGTGAGAGAGGGTAATTATAGATATAGATGAAAGGCTGGAAGATTAAGGAATTGTTCTTATAGAAAGGTCGAGATTTCTCAATTTCTGTGGCATTTGTAGCTAATGATCCTTCTTAATGATATATAATGATAGTTTACAGTTTTTTGAAAGTCATTATCCGTAAAAATATAAATAGTAAAAATATGATCAAGGAAGTGTTCAAAAACAAAATATAGCATTTGAAAAAAGAGTGAAAGATTGTTAATAGAATGACCTAATAGAAAAAGAAAAGAGATCTGAAGAAGCTGACGAGTATTTTATAGAAGGTCAGAAATAAAAGTCTAACAGTTTGCTTTTTTCCCATGCAAAATTGCTGAAAGTAAAAGAAATACTTAAATGTTTCCCGCTTTAGAGTGTAGTAGAACTAATTGGGTCTCAGATCGATAGTCAAATATTGATACCTTGCCCTTTTTAATTTAGATAGTAATATATTATATATATATTAATTAAGTATATTATATTAATTTAATAAATATATAATATATATATTATATATGATCTATATAAAATATATAATATATATGTTATATATATATAGCTATAATATATATATTTATAATATAATATCATATAATAAATTATATATATATTAACTATAATTAATATTTTTATATTTATGAGTTATATATTTACAGTAATATATATATGATTATAACTACCTTTTAAATTTTAATAAAACAGATTTTAATTTTTTTGTGCTATTGAACCCTAATATTATATTATTATATTATGTATTTAATATATAATATATGAGAAGTAAAACTTAATAAAATATTATATATAAATACTATAAATATAATAATGATAAAATATGCAGAAAATGATAGGTTAAGAAAGATGGTTGGAAAATAAATCGTATTCTAAAGTATCTTGATCTATGCAATAATAGAAATATGTATATTTAGACGGATTTATTATAATAGTAATGCTACGATGATATTATAGCAAGCTATATACCATATAATATTATTTTTAGTATCTTTATTATATTATTTAAACTATATTATTATATATTATATTTTGCTATATTTATGCTATACCTTATAATTTATATATTAATATTACAAAATATATATTTCTACGTTTATTATGAATTATACCACCTTCAATCTAAAAACAACAAACCCGGGAATTTATTGTATTTATATTGGCTATAGGCCTATACAATATATATAAATATATATAATATCATTAGTTAAATATATATTATATACTATATTAAATGATATATAACTATATTTATATCATATTTAATATAGTTATATGATATTAATATATATATGATAATATTAAATATATATAATAATTATAATTAATTATAATATATATTAATTATATTAATATATATATAATTATATATATATATTAATACTATTATATAGTAATATATATACAAATCATTATATTATTTACTATATTTCAATATTAATCGTTCTTCATCCTCAAGACTGGGGGGTAAGGGGCGTGACATGCATTGGTAATTAAAAATATAAGACATACTCATAAAACAAAAAGAGCAGAATCTGTCTACCTTAACGTCCCGCCTTTAATATCCTTTTAGTGAGAACTCGGGCGCTGTAAACGAAATCCATAATACCCTAGAGCTTAAAACTTTGGGTGAACGGTTAAAGCTAGATTATATGCTCTCATAGCCCGTCTACGTCTCTATGGCACCACCCTCCCTCCCTTAAATCAGAAATATTAAATGATAAATATCCATAATATGCTACCCTCATCCCCCCCACCATATATTTGCCAAAGATTTTCGCCTCCTCGGCTAAATAGCATAGCACAAAACATCCTTACTAGAAACTGCTCTTATTGAGCAGATATTAGAAATAATTTGAAATAATTTATTTCTATGGCTAGTACGTGGGTTGCCAGACCCCTACTTTGGTGACGGCCATATCCTACCGAGATCGCTACCAGTTTATTTTAGAACGAGGGAGAGGGTCCACCATCGACAACATGATTAATACTATATTAATATATATAACTTAATATTATATTATATTAATTAAATATGTATAAAATAATATATATGAATATATATAAATATATATATATATAAATATTTTATAATAATATATATATATATTTATATTAATATAATTTAATTAATTATATATCTTAGATATATATATATATATATATTATAATAATATTATATTGATTGGTTAAAATCACGTATTTCGAGTTAAAAAGCTATGCAAAAAACTAAGTGAGAGAGGGCCGGGCATAACCTCAGGTGCTTAATAATTTCTCACTATATAATAGGATAGGAACAAATGACTCTTCAAAACTCCTGAAATACATGTGAAAAATCAATATGTAGGCATTAACAATGCCTAATAAAATTGCACCTACATTTTGAGGGGTTTAATAGCATCAATACTTGTAAGTTTATTGGGAGAGCTTGTTGGAAAGCCGCCCTAAGGGCTCAAGCGAAGACAGGATTGTTATATTTAGACGTACCGTTACGAAAGCGATCGTAATTATTCCAATTCAATAGGGCTCATCATTTCAGTACCGTGCAGATGTGCCGTAATCACTTATTTAATAATATTACAAAATTAACTTATGTTGCATTATCAATATTAGTATATATTCAACATTGTGAGAAATTACGAAATTGATGTTTAATTTCATATTCTATAAATATTAATTATTAATTATTGGAGTTATTAATTATATTAATAAAACTCATTTGTGGAGTGTATAATTCATTATTTTTTCCTCTATTTCATATATTATTAGTAACAATTATAATGTATAATTACTATCTATTTGCTAAGGAGATCATCTCGATTCATATTCTGGTGACTCCAGAGTGACCTTCTGCATGAGATTTCGCAACACACAGGCAAATAGGCGATATTATAAGTGTGATACATTGCAACTATCTATGCAAGCTATAACCTTCTTCATCCTGCTATTTAATAAATTATAACATAAATAGCAATTAGAAATAGTAACAAGTGACTATAAAGTACACTACAATTAGACTTAAAAAAGTGAGAAGAATATCACAATATCTATCTATTCATAGTGTATTATACATTAATATAATATTTTCATTATAAAATTATCATTTACCCGTCATTTATAATATACAGAACAACCAACATAATTTCGAATATCAACCTTACTAGCTCAATCTTATAATCCATTTTGTGTACTCTCATTCATTATTCATATCTCTAGTTTTATTTCAACAATGTTTTATCTCAATATAGAAGTGTTCCATTAATTTTCTCATTGAATACAGATCTGACTCATGCCTAATACTAATCATGACTTTAGTGAGGTTAACTCAGTTTATATGTTTCAATTAGAATTTATCGAGTTTAAGCTATCACAAGAATATAAGGAATTACGATTCTTCTATAACTTCATTATAAAGGAATTTTACCTCGCTCTTCTATGGCGTGTCATATTTCTTTAATGATAAAAAGGCTCTACGATACTTTTTTATTTTTTTCTACTAAGTTACTCCGAGTTTAATATAGCGAACGAAGTATAGTTTACTACGTAGTGATAGCAATGTTTATTACAGCTTGATATAAATAGGCATATATACATATATAAATTTATAGATTATTATATATATAGATATATATATTACAATAGATAAGTATGGAGTAATATAGTAATATATTATATATATATAATATATTATTAATTATATATAGTATATATAGTGAGTAATATATATATATTTTATAATATATATTAATGTCTAATTAATATATATATTATATATATACTATATATCGTTATATATATGATTAGTATATATTATATATATATATAATATATTATTAAGTATATATATATATATATATAATATATCTGATATAATTAATAATAATAATAATGATAATAATAAATATATCATAATAAATAATAATAATTATATAATATAATGTAATATTAATACATAAGTGAATATGTAATGTATAATAATAATAAGTAATAATATAAATAATAATAATATAATAATATCAATAGCATAATAATAATAATATATAATTAATATAATAATAATAATATAATAATAATAATAATAATCATTTAAACCTCTTTTGTTAATTAAATACAAAATTACAAATTGCGCAAAGCAGCGAACCAAACTTCCGCAGAAAGACATGATCTAACCCCTTCTTGCATTATTCAGTCCTACGTAAAGTAAAAAGCTTTTATTTAAAATTTACTTACATAAATAGGTCATGGTTAATAATAGTTGACTGTATCAAGTAATAGTTGCTTAGAATGTTTCAGAAAACAGACGCTATATCAGTTACGAAAAATTGGGATAAAAATTTATAAATATTGCATTTGACATTAATTTTTTTTTTTACCGTCTCTAAAATCAAAAAGATTCTAGAATTAATTGTCCGTTTTTCGTGAACTGATTATTCCGGTGAAGATTATCAGTGCTATAAAATTTTCGTTAAATAGTCTGGTCTTCGTAGTCCTTATCTTTGTTATCTGTTTTTGTGGAAGGAATATTAGCTGTCACAATGTTTTAATATAGTTAATGAATGCTGGTAGTTGTGTTTCTTATTAAGCTTGAGAAATTTTTCGATGATATAAAGGAACTATTGATCCTTGCAAGGTATTTATAGTCACAATATTTAAAATTTTGGATCAACTAAGGTTTATATTTTTGTAGTATTTTTTTTAACGACGTGTTGGGCACTTGTATATGCCAGGCGCAGAAAATCTTTTAGGGATAGGGCATTTTTCTTAAAAAAAAGAATATCAGATTTGGAACAAGAATTTATTTTATCTGAATTTTATTCATTACATGGGTCCAAACATTGGCGAAATGAACGAATAAAAACTTCGCGTTTTTACGACGATGAAAGACCTTAACTGTATTGATATTATTCAGGGTATAACTTAGCTTCTTAAAACCCGCTCTTTAATGTTAATTCATATTAAACAACAGTTTTTAATTTTTTCATACTATAGCGTATATTTTAGGTATGTTTAATGTTTCTTTAGTTCCTGGTTATTGCTTAATGTTGCTTTATTGTGTTAAATGCTTGTTATTTAGTAATTTTATTTCATCAACCTGTATGACAGTTTAGGTGTAGGATATGAGATAAATTTTTTGTTAAGATTTTTGGTGTATGTGATTTGATCTAGTCTTACATATATCATATCTGGCAGTATTGATTGTGTAGTTTGCCATTTTTTAATGTAATATGTATAAAATAGATAAAATATTAACAAAATAAAATGTTGTTAAGAATATAATAATATGTGTTATGTTTGTGAAAAACAAAAGATTTGAGTACTTTGTAAGTAACTTATTTTTTAATTGTCTGTTTATTACAATAGCATCGATATTCAATATCGACGTAAAGCAGGTAAGTCAATAGATCTGAAAGGGGATGACACGTGGTATTAATGGGAATTGTGGATATGATGTTATGCTCTAACTGTTTTTTATGCGTCGGCTTTACTTTGCTTTGAGTGAATCATTATAATAGTACATATTTTAAAAAAAAAATTCAATTTTTTTTAATAAAAACCTGTTTTAAATATTTTTTAAACAAAATAAAAAACAATTTGGAAACAATAATTATTCAGTTCTTAAAATAATTTTTTTTAAATAGTTAAAATGTTTAGTAATAATGTTTTAATAGAAATAAAAGTTTTTAAAATATTATTTTTTTTTAAAAAAAATAAGGTTAGAAATTTCTTTTAAAGATAAACACTGGAGGCTTTAAAGCAAATATAAATGTAAAGTAAAACAAAATTAGTATAAAAGTTAACGAAACAAAATAAAACTTTTTATAAAAATATAGAATAAGAGATTTAAATAACAAAATATATTGTTATCCATTATAAACTGCAAAGAAAATGATAAAGAAGAAAGTGTATGTGTATATATATTTAATATGGTAGAAGAAATCTATTTTATTGAATGTCTTAGGGCATGTTCAAATAATAAGAATCATTTATACTAATAGAAGTACTTTGTCGGCTTAACAACGTATTGGCAAAAATCGTAACTAAAGTGTATGACATCAGTATAGTTTAATACATAGTCAGTATTGCTAGACTGCTAATAAGACAGGTAATTTAGGTGTTTAAGTGAGTTTAATCATAAATGTAATTAAGTAATAGTATTCTGTCTATATATTACAGTTGTATGTGGTCTTATAAATAATAATTGAATATAAAACCAAACATGTGCCGCTGTTGCAAATATGACATAATAAATAATATTAGTCTATAATAAAATAATACTCGCCTATCATTAACTGCTGAGAACGCGTGCCCTTTGGCACTGCCGATGGACGCGCAAGTCTTCACCGAACCATGAAACCGCCTTTGTAGCAATGTAGGTGCGCATCTTTTCAAAGATGTATTATGTCGTCGTTCGTAACCCGTAATTGGAAGTAATAGAGAAGCCCTTGAATCATGATCTAACTCTGCGTTTTGGGCAGGTGACATTGCCTCGGTATAAAGAAATAGTTTGTTTGAAATATAACTTTCTGGTGAGTTTGATGTTTGCTGTTACTAACATAAAAACTTTCGACAAATCAGAATGAGAAATGTTTCTGTCATGGCATCATCTCTTGTTTGGGTGCAAAAATTAATGTAAGTTTTTAATGTACATGCATACACAGACAACGCATGAAATTAGATTGGTTAAGGTGAAGGTCGAGCATCATTGGTTAGATGCGCGAACAGTCATTGTGCACATATGATATGCACAACCACCACCCACCTATGGCTGAAAATCGAGGGAGCATTAGGGTTTGTTGCTGGAGCACCCAAGGACCTGAGTTTGTCCAGAATAAGAGGTAGCACAGCGTAAATTAGACTACAGATCATGAATGCTGTAGAAATTAATTTAAAAAAAATGATCTTCACAAGAGCAAGCTAGATGCAAAAATGAATATGGATAAATGGAGAGAGAAAAAAACAAAAAGACAATAAAAAAAACTGAGGAGAGGAGAGAGAGAAGAGAGAGTTAGAGAGAAGAGTAGAGAGAGAGAGAGAGAGAGAGAGAGAGAGAGAGAGAGAGAGAGAGAGAGAGAGAGATGCCGTAATTACTAAGTTATATGAGACAAGATTGTATGTTGAGCTATGTTAGGTTGGTATTTTTGGTTCGGTTAGGTAAGAAAAGATATTGTTAGGTTGATATGTTTGGTCCGATTAGGTAAGGAAAGACTAAGATAGGTAATGCATAAAGAAAGATAGGTAAACCGACTAATGGTTTGAGAGAGGCCGTATAATTGTGGTTAGTTTCATATTTTGTGCAACATTTGGTTGCCATAGTGATCATCTAAGAAATTATCAATAAATAATTCGGTGTGATAAGTTCCATATTTTGTGCAACATTTGGTGATTGTCATAGTAATCATCTATGTAAGTAATAGCTGCAATCACCATTAAAATTTCATCTTAAGGACAAAACCCCATTTTGGGGTTCGGTCCTCATCTCATGTGAGGATCTTACCATTTCAGATTCCTCTGGAATCATCCTTCGTCATCCTTCCCCCTTCATCTTTTTTTCTTATTCACTCTGTGATTTTCTTCTGCTAAGCCCTCTGTGCTTTTTGTTTGGGACTCAATTCTGTGGGTGCTCAGGTTGCCCGTAGGAATTAGAAACCTTCATAATCAAGTTGTACGTCCTTTTAAACATTGACATTAATATTGTGCTGTTAACTCAGGCGCCACACCGCACCCGCACCCGCACCCGCACCCGCACCCGCACCTGCACCCGCACCCACACTCTGCACCCGCTACGCCTGCACCCGCACCGACGACCCCACTCAGTGCCACCCGCACACAACCGCACACGCGGCACCGCACAACCGACACGCCCAGACGATCCGCGCACGCCGCAATCCCTCACCCGCACCCGCAGCCGCGCACAACCGCACCCGCACGCCGCACCGCACCGGCAGCCCGCACCAACACTCCGCCTACCCTATGGTACGGGTCTTCAGTTATGGGTCGTATGAGCGCCGGTAACATGAGACTTCTTATTGTGAGACTAGAGCATCTCTCATATCGAGTCTTCCCTGTAGAGTCACTCAGACTCTCTTCTGGCTCTCAGGGCCCACTGCTTTGGTATCATATATATAGTTAGTAGTAATATATCTATATATATAGTATATATTATAAAGTATATATATATATAGTATCTTATATAGTATTTATATATATATAATATATATATATATATATATATATAGGATACTATTAATATGATGGTCAGTTAGGTTCCAAATTTTTGTAACCAAAGTTAATAATAGTTGTTCTATAGAGCTTCGATATAATATTCGAAACCTTCTTTTATATTATAGTATATATATATATATCATATGTATATTATAGTATTAGTATAGAAGTAAGATATAGTATGAGTTAATGAGTATATATTACGATGAGTATATGTATATATAATATAATATATGTATACTATATTTAAATATTATAGTATATGATAGGATATATAATAGTTTATAGGTATATGTTATAAGTATAAGTATATTATATATCAATAGGTTGACTAGTAGCTAGTAACTGACGTCGATGCGATAGTCTAGTTATTTATATATATATATATATGTATATATATATATATATATTATATATATGATATATATGTATATATATTATATTATATATATATATTATAGTGTGGTGTGGTGTGTGGTGTGTGTGTGTGGGTGTGTGTGTGTGTGTGTGTTCGAAGTGAGTGTGGGAAGTGGTTGATGTTTGTGTGGTAATGACCATAAATGGATATAAATACTATACGTTGACTACTTTATATAATATATATATATATATATATATTATATATATCATATATATAATATATATATATATATATATATATATTATATAGCTATATATATATATATATATATATATATTATATATATATGATTATATATATATAGTCGTATTATGTATATAATATACTATATTATTTATATATATAGTATATATAATAATATATATTATGTATATATATATATATAAGCTGTATATATATATATATATATGTATATATATATATATATATATATATATATATATATTATAGGCTTATATGTATTTCATTAACAGCAAAATATCATTTTTTTAAATCAGATATCTCAAAAACTACAAAAACTACAGGGAAAACGAATACATTTTTGGAAAGTGCTGGGTCCAATTTTTAGTGCGGAAAATGTAAAAAAAAAAAAAAAAAAAAAAAAAAAAATAGGCTTTTCCGAGAAGGAATACATTTTTGGAATCCTTGTAAAATTTAGTTAGGAATGTAAAAAAAAATAATAAATAAATAAAATAAAATATTGCTTATTTTTTTTTAAGGAGCAGGGGATATATATAGTATATTATATATATATACTATAGTATTTATATATAGTATATACTATATATATATATATATATAGTATATATATATATATATATATATATATCTATATATATATATATATATATATATATAGTATATATACTATATATATATATTATATATATATATATATATATATTATATAAAATATAGTATTATTTGTAAAGGTATTACAACGGCATGTAGGGGCTCGAACCGGACGGGGAACACGGGGGGGAAGTTTCCATACTTCCGTAGGGGAGGGGCGGGAGGAACCACACGGGACACCCAAATACAAAGAGCGGGGGTTCCGGAGACCCCCTCCCCGGAGGGGGGGAATAGTCCTACCCCGTAGTTCCCCGAAGGCCGAGAGACCCCGACTCCTGCCTTCGGTGCGGTATATCCCTTGGGGTATTCTTTAGTAAAAAAAAAAAGCAAAATTTAATATTGTAGTTTTTGAGATTTTTTTTTTTTTTTTTTTTTTTTTTTTTTTTTTTTTTTAGCATTTTCCTACGTATTTATATTGGCTGATTTCAAAAATGTATTCCTTTTCTCTGTAGCTATTGAGTTTTTGAGATATGAGATAATAAGTATAAGAATTTTTGCTGTTAATGAATTACTCTTTCCCATTATATATATATATTATATATATATATATAATATTATATATATATTAATATATATAAATATAAAAATAATATATATATAATATTATATATATATATATATATATATATTATATATATATACTATATATATATAATATATACCTTTATATATATATATATAACTGCAGCTAGTGAATTATATATCATAATATATATATATATATATATATATATATAATTATATATATATATATATATATACTATATATATATATATATATATATATATTTATATAGTATATAATTATATTATACTATATATATATATACTATAATTATAATATTGGGTATCATATAGTATATATATTATATATATATAATATATATTATATATATATATATAGTAATATATATATATATTAATATATATATATATATAATATATATTTATATATTATATATATATATAGTTATATATATATATATATATATATATAATCATATTTTCTTATATATATTTTTCATATATATTATATATATATATATATATATATATATATATATATTATATATATATATATAATAATATATTATATATATATATATATATATATATATATATTTATATCTCATATATATATATATATATATATATATATATATATATATATATATATATATAAAGTTTGGATGAGATCTATACAAGATATGTATGATACAAATAGAGGGAAGTGAAGAGTATCACAAGGGAACCATTGAAAGGGGGAAGAAAGCGAAGATTCTGAACGAACTTCATGAAATTCTCTGAAGAAAATTGTGTTTTTGCACAATGAATCGACTGAGCAACAGAAACAAGGTTTCATGTCAGAAGAGCTTCGTAAATAAATGGAATTTGTTATGATCTTAGTAATTTGCAGTAAGTAATTTTGAAGCAATTTATCTTTTGGAACTCGAAATATTTTCATTTATTTAGACTTATGTTCCACATTCTTACGCCGATGACTCAACTTTCCATTCTTCCACTCATTTGAAATCTTCTCCCTCGTATCACAATAGAATTGTCTCTAATATATATATATATATATATATATATATATATATATATATATATATCAGTATATAATATATATAAATCTAGCATCATATTATAATATATACTATATATATATATATATTTATAATATACTATATATATATTATAAGGTATATTATATACATAAAAAATATAAATTCTCTAAATAATATATATATATATATATATTATATATGATATATATAATATATATATATTATATATATATATATTATATATAATATATATATATGATTTATATATATTATATATATATATACAGCTTGAAAACATTATATTTTTGGAAATCATATTATAAATCTGCACATATTAAGCTAAGCAAATACCACTCTACCAAGAGATAAATTTCCTGTTTGCTGCTTGTATCTCGCATTGTAGTTAAACCTGTTGCTACAACTCGTTTATTCGAGTTTACATCAATTCTTTGTGAGAATCACTGGACATTCCATGCGAACAGACAGATAACAATATTGCTATATATTATCAGTCTATAGTTGTACGTTGCCTATTGCTTCGAAATGAAAGACGTTTAAAGTCTCGCCGAACCCAAATCGATATCCGAGGTCGAGAGCGAGAACAAGGGCGAGTGCGAGTGGGAGCGCTAAAACAATCACAACACAAGGATAAGATTTAAAAATCACTCTAAAATTCAAACAGTTCGCTTGAATAAGACATCTGCACGGTCAACATAAACATTTACGAG
>JABUQX010100187.1:45000-49921 GCA_015478945.1 Trachelipus rathkii
TCTTCTTGGGCTTTGGTTCGTCCTGCTCGGAACCGTTAAACGGTACATCTCCTCCTTGATTAGGGCTCTGCCCGTGAGTTGGTGGTTGTTTTTCTTTATAAAAAAAAAAAAAAAATATTTAAGTTCTGAGGAGGAGACGTTGTACTAGTCTCGAAACGTAAACAACTGTTTAATTTTTAATATTTTGATTTCCCTATTTAGTTCTTAAGTGGTTTTAAATTGTTTCTTTACATTTTAAGAGTTTGAGCTGTTTTAAAAACTATCTATAAGATTATATATACACTATATATAATTATATATATATATATATATATATAATATATATATATATTATATATTATATATATATTATATATATATAATATATATATATATAAATATTATATATATATATATATATATATACTACTTAAGGGTGGGCCGAAAAATAAAACAATTTTACAAATCAAAAAGTGTCCCTCCTAATACCTGGCTTTTGATTTGTAAAACACATTTATGAAGAAAAAAGTCAGTGGTTATTATCTTTATCTGACCCACTTGGGTTTATGTCTCAAAATTTAAAATTTTTGACATTATGGGTTAAAAATACAAAAATAATCATAAATGCTTTATAAAATAAGCTACAAGCATCAATTAGGTACCAAATGATGCAGAATTAAATTTAGAACATGTTTTATTGAAATAACATTTTTTCCTAAAAACTATATTTATGAAGTTATTGCCAAAAAACTAAATTTTTTATTGTTTTTTAGTTGAAATAGTGGCATATACTACAAAAATATGACAACGAATACTTTTAATATATTACCCCTATGTTCAAATTAACTATCAAGATATAAAATCCTTAACAATTGTCGTGCAGTAGTTATTTGTATAGGACAACAAGAAAAAAATTATAAAACATTAAAATTTAAAAATCCTTATTTATCTGGTATTCAAGAAAAATTTCGAGAAGAGAAGAACGTATCAAATAATCTCCATCTCTGCGATCGTGTCCAACCACAGATGCTGAAGCTTCAGTAAAGTTTTACATGTCTTTCAACATTTTGGATGTAACACTCATATCTTAACTTAGTGGTTTTCGATAAATTCAAGTATTTTATCTTCTTCAATCAGTCTCAAAACCGGTGAATTGTGTTCCATTGGGAAATTGGGGTCATTTTATAATAACATACAGCTTTGAAATTAATATTGGGCTTTAAAAACACTCTTACATCTTTATTCATTGAGGGATAATCACTTTCACTAACATTGGCTTTATCGTCATCATCACTCTCACTCTCAACCCTTCCCCCTACAAAATCATCTTCTTCACCATGAAAGCCTTCTATGAGGCCTTTCAAATGCAAAACTTTATTAACCGCTTTCCTTCTGACCTCTTCATCTTCGTCGACTAACATTCCAATGAGAATATTTTCACCATAAGCAAAATAACTGTTATTATCTATAACTTTATAAAAAATGTTAGTAGCATTTGAATCAGGAAATTTAGTGGATTCTTTGAATTCAACATTAAATGAGGTTTTTTTGGGACGTCAGTTAAATATTTATGAATCTTAATATAAACTCAACTAGGAATAATACCACCTTTACTATAAAATTCGGCAATCAGCTTTTAGATTTAGTAGGTTTAGAAAGTGGAATACATAAATCCCGAAAGATCTGCATGCTAATGTAGCACAGCGAGAATGGTTATAGGTCCAACCTCTAAAAAAAAGTGCCAACTATCTCATCTATGTTCCCTGTGATTACATCCCAACAGATGCGATAAGCATAGTACTGGTCAGTCGATAAGTCATCAATGACTTTATTGTATAGTATGACAAATTTTGGATTTGGAATTGGCCTAAACTTAGCAACACCCCATTTGGAAACATTGCCATTCAGCTGTGAGCCAATGGCTCCAGAAAATTTATCTGGCCCTTTGGTAGTTCCATCAATTTTCATAAAAATATGCCTTAAAGGTAACTCATTTAGATGCAAACTGCAAATATCCCACTGTAATGGAACTCCTAGAAACATTTCCAAATATCTAATGGAACCACGTGAATGACCAGTATTGACATTGGTTCCATCTGCCTTTGCTAAGTTCAGTCTTGTTTGAAGCTCTGTTTCCTGTAGTGTTTTGAATATTCATGAGCTAATCTATGTCCTGGCGCTTTTTTGTGTGATGTGATCAGGTAAAAGTCATCTTAAATAGAAATTCTTAATAACATAGGTACAGAAATATTTCATAAATATAGAGTAGTGGATATTCATCAGGTGCTATAACTGTGTTACTTACCGTAGGCGTGTCACCATGAATGACATGATATGCTCCCTCCACACGCTCGGCTTGCAAGTGTGATACTTTTCCCGATTAATTCACAGATTCACGAAGGGTTGCATCTGATGCCATCGAAGCATATTGCTGTGACCTTTTCGGGAACAGGATTTTTTCATTCTTTCTGTCGCTTCCTGCTCGCATTTTTCCCTTTCTCTTCTTTATTT
The DNA here is from genome assembly GCA_015478945.1 of Trachelipus rathkii. Classification (NCBI taxonomy): domain Eukaryota; kingdom Metazoa; phylum Arthropoda; class Malacostraca; order Isopoda; family Trachelipodidae; genus Trachelipus; species Trachelipus rathkii. The sequence goes on from JABUQX010100187.1 coordinate 47,491, forward strand.
ATTTCTGAAAGGTATTGTTGTGTTAAAGCAATTATAATATATAATTATAACTAAATAATTGTAGATAGGTATTTAGTAGTAATTTGTTTGTATGATAGAAATACTTACTTGTCAATAACATGCTGCATTTTGTCTTTGGTGATAACTCCAAAATCTACCAATGTAGCAGAAGCAATAGCTGCACCAGCTCTATCACTTATTTGATACCTAAAAAAGAGATTTTTAGTACTATGTATAAGAAAAATAGCTTTCAATAGGAATGTTTGAATATATCTCAATGTCTACATGAAAAGCATTGTATTGGTAAGATTATTTTTTTGTTTTATTTTTTATTTTTGTAACTTTAAGACAAATACTACTTGTAAATTAACCGTCACACATTTCAGCAAGCCTTCGTAGTCGATTTTTGCTCAGAACTTAAACATTTCTCCATCTAAATCAGGATCTGATTCATTTTTTTGAAAATGACTCAGAACATTTCAGCATCTGAATTTCTCTATTCTTCCAGATACTTGAGAACTTTCTCTTCAAGTCCTTGGAAAAAGAGCAGCTTCTTTCATCTCAGAAGAATGCCAGTTTCCTAGCTTTTCTTTGAATTAAGACTTTCTGAATAGAACTCCTTTTTTTGAATATGGTTCAGAAAGGTGTTTTCAGGAACTAGCTAGAAGCTGCAGTAGGCATGCCTGTGGTTTTTTGATCCTGAAATGAAAAATTCTAATAAAACACTTTTTTGATTCTACTACTGGATGTAAGTATAATTTTAAGTTTGAATTGAGTATTTGAGTAAATGCTTTAAAGCTGGGTCTAAACTTTTGATGTTATACTCACCTCAAAAAACTTGTAATCTTCATCTGTCATTTTTAATCGAAACTTCTTTTCAATTTCTGCTAGTTTCTTGTGGTCTTTTTGATGTACATCAAATAGCTGATTTGCCTCTTCTATAAAACCTGCTGCATCTGTTTCATATTTTTGTCCTCTTTTCTTTTTGTCAAAGTTAACAAATTTATAAAAATTTTCAATGTAACTGCTGAGCTTTGTTTTAATTCCAATGACAGATATTTTATAAACATTATAATTTACCCATAGATTGAATAGTTCTACACTAACATCTTTCTGAACACTGTCTTTCCTATAGTCTTTAAAGTAAAGACATCTTTCAAGCACTTGCTTTAAAGTGGGAAGTTTTCCAAAAGGAAATTCTTCTAAGGGTTTAAAGCATTCATCCACAATGTATTTATTTGATTTATTTGCTGTTTTTCTTGTAGACATCGCTAAATATATTAAAATTGATGATATTTATTTAATTATGTATCTGAAAAACAACCAAATAGATATTAAATGAGTCAATTTTTGGAAAAAAAGTCAATTTGTTTTTAGTTTTCTGTAAATAACTTTTTAAATATAGGTGTTACAAGAAAATGTCATAGAATAAACATTGTTTAAAATTAAATTCTGCATCTTTTAGTGTAAATCTATACACATTGAACAAATATTAAGCATTTTATGAAGAATTTAAGGATTTTTAACCTAAGAAATTTGACAATTTTTTAGTTCTTTTATATAACCTCAAGTGGTTCGGCTAAAACTGGTAACCTTCATGTTGCATCAAAAGCCAAGTAATTAGAGGGGACACTTTTTTATTTTTAGGTTTCGGCCCAGCTTAATCTATATATATATAATATATATATAATAATATATATATTATATTATATATTATAATATATATATAGTCTATATAGTATATATATATACTATATTATATTTATATATATATATATATATATATATACATATATATATATATATATTATATACGTATATATAATTAATATACTATATATACTATTATATATAATATATATATATATATATATATTAATAGTTATATATATATATATATATATATATATATATATTATATATATATATATAAATACATATAATGTATATATATATATATACTAATAAGTAGGTATAATATATATATATATATAAATATATATAATATATATATATATATTTATATATATTATATATATATATAATATATACTTTGAATTTTTCATAATATACGACCAAGCGATAATTAGATCTAAAAATAAAACACACCACAATATATATTATATACTATATAATATATATAAATATAGTTATATATATATATATTATATATATATATATATATAATATATATATATATATATATATATTATATATATATATATATATACATATATATATATATATATATATATTATATATATATATATATATTATATATATATATATATATATATATTATATATATATATATTATATATATATATATATATAACTATATATATATATAATATAATATATATATATATATGATATATATATATATATAATATATATAATATAGATATATATAATATAATATATTATTATA
>JABUQX010100188.1:0-2500 GCA_015478945.1 Trachelipus rathkii
CCATTAGATAATCCTTAATAACGATCATGGTTTATACAGAGAAAACTGTTCCCTTCCGTCAGTTTTTAAAATTACTATTCTATATCTGAGTGTTTAGGGTACACTGCGTGGGTATATTACGCGCTTATTTCCCGTCTAGTTATGTTTATATATTTTTGGCTACTCACTACACCTTTTAAATCAAGCAGGTTGACGTGCAAGCTGGGGCAATTTAATATATCCACTGTTATATTTTCAAGGTTTATCTTAGCTGTTTATTAATATATTTTCAAGAATCTTTCATCATAGTTGTTGTCAGAAGACTTTGGTGCTGCCTCACACGTGCCTTATATGAGCCACGTGAGTACTGTTTTTTGACTACACTACCTATTATTATATGTTTTTGTTACAGCAGTTTCTGACTACAGGCACTTTTCTCACTGGGTACATCGTCAGTCTTTGTCGCCGCGAGGTTTTCTTCATGTGATTTAGCTTTATGAACGGAATTTGTTATCATTGTATACTGCAGACTATGGAGATTTGACACAGTGTCCTCAGGTTACCATGAGTTTAAACTAATTACAATTATAAAGTCTTTTTTACTAATTAGGATACTGCATAATCACATAGGCTAAGCATGAAATTGGTGCATGTTATAATGAATATATTATATAATAAATTACGAAAATCTATTATTTATTTTATACCTCCGCGTAGACAGCACACAGAACTAAATTAGATGAAAGAATCTATTCACTCACTGTTAAAAATAATATATATAATATATATAGTATATATTATATATATATATTAATAGTATATATTTATTAATATACTATTAATTAATTATAATATATATATTATAATAATTATATATTATTTATATATATATATCTTGGTTACATTATCATCATTAACCTAATATTATTTCTTTTTCCTCGATGATTGAGGTACAGTGTGAGTATGTTATAGATGAGCAGGGGTTGACATGCCTCGCGCAGAACAGTTGGCGTGAGAATAGAAGTTAGCTAGGCGGTACCAGCACTTTTCAATGTCGCGTTTCCTATTAGATATATTCATGAGTTAATGTGTCACTTTCACTTCTGAGTCGAGCCCAGTCGCGCCATTCGACACCGATGCCTTCCCCCATAGGGACCCTATAGGGGCGCGTGGCTCCCCTCATCTGGACCCATCTTCCGAGTCTCATAGTGGGGTGTCCTTAGTTCACTTGGACTGACCCGGTGGGCTTAACTCCCTTACTCTGAAATATCCCTCTCACTATCACTACCCCGCTCATATTACTACTATCCTGTATTATGTATAATCATATATATATAACGAATACTACCCTCTATTATTATATTTCATTGTATCTTTTAACGTTACCTCTAGTTACCCTCACATTTCTCTTCTCCCTGCACATTGATTCTTTATTCTTGTATATCCTTCACACTTTTTCTTCGGTCTCTCATCTATCTCGGTTGATTACCCACTTACACTATAACCTATACGCTTCCACTCGCTAGCTACCAGCCTTTCTTCATCTTTCCCCTGACACACCATCTCACATACTTATCATTTGATGTTATCGTTCTTATATATGCACCCATTCTCTCACACCTATCTACACCTCTGTATAAGTTTCAATTTCCTCAATTATTTCTATAATTTCTTTTCACCACGCTACTCCTAACGTACCAACTCAGATTTGTACCCCACTTAGATATGACTGATCCCTTATTGTATATTTAGATCTATTAAACTACTATTATTACTCAGACACAAAGTTCGCCATCACTTATATATAAATTAAATATATGGGATAAATCATACACTCGGAACAGAAAAAATTCGTAAGAAGGTAATAATTGAGCAAGTAGAAAAGAAGAATAGACCTAGCCTTAACCGCTCCCATTTTAAATGAATATACCTAAAATATAGTATGAGAACATCGTCCGCTCACGTTCAGAAATAATTATTCACTCATAAAGAGCTATCAAAACGGTGAGACCTGGTCCAGTATAAGTGAAGGTACTTCAATTTTTCTTGAAAGGATTGTAAGAAATATGGTGTCACTCTATGTGACCTCATACTTCGTTCATATTAGCTAGCGCGTTTAATCTCATCGGCTTCCAAGCGTTGGGGTCTATATTCAAACCTCTCCATCTTTCTGCCTCTCTACTCTTTCCTTCCTACATCAAAAACCTCTCTCCCTCTGCGTAATTCTCCACCTCCTCCTGTTTGTGGCCACACTTTTCTTTTCGGCGCCGCTCTGCCAATCAACATTTCTCTCCTCCACAGACATTCCTTTTCTGACTCAATCCCTTTTTTCCTTCGGCTTCCCATCGGTGATTCCCAACACCTCAATCACTATTATCGCTCAACTTATCCTATATAATCCCATCTTATCACCATGACCTAAGTATCATCTCATTATCCTTTCATTTGTTCTGTCATTTAGCAATTTGCAGACCCAACGACCTCAAAAATAGGTTTCCATTCCTCATTTTATAATTTTTTT
>JABUQX010100188.1:7500-15000 GCA_015478945.1 Trachelipus rathkii
CAATGTTAATTCTGACGGCTCATTATCTACAGGCATGCATGTCAAAACCCAATGATAATGGTCTGTATATGAACTATGGATCCTATTCACCGACTATTTACAAAGAATTTATCGTAAAAATTTTAGTTTACAGAGCATACAACCTATGTTCCACTTGGAAAACTTTTGATGAAGGAATTTGCCGCATTAAGTAAAGTTTAATTAACTGTGATCATCCACATATTCAGGTTGAAAGTGTTAATTAATGAAACACTTAACAAAAATTTATAATAAAAAGTAAAAATAATAAGAAAATTCGATAAATTTCTTCTTCAACTTCCAATGCTATTTGGTCATAAGGAAGAGAAGTGCCTTCGTTATATTTTGAATTCTCACCTCAAAAACTAAAGACACCTCAAAAATTAAATTAGTCCGACTATACCATAAGTCCAAACAACTGGCATCTTCCTTAGCACAAGAGATGCTTTGCCGACACCATCAAGTTGTGTACCAATTTAACTGCCCTGAGTTAGACTGTACGGCGACATATATTGGTTACACGAAGAATAGATTGTCGGACAGGCATATCAACCTCTACAAGTCCAGCAAAATTTTGAACTTTTCAATACGCGCAATGGTAAGTCACTATTAGTAATATTTTATAAACACCACAATATCTATACAGATCGTGGTGAAGTCAGAAACTTAAAATATGGCGGAGGCTTTCATAAAACACCGCAACAGACATTAACATAAATTTTATGTATTTATCAGTCAGACTCAATATCATTTGATTACTTATTATATTCAATTTAAAGATTCATGTCGCCTACAAGAATATATCCTCTGAAGATGTCTTCAAGTATAGAGACCTATAACTTATAACATTATAACTTTGTCTGACAGTCCGTAAATATTTTTTTATAAAGATTTCAATATGAGAATTTCTAGGAGTTTGAAATTGGCACGAAAGAATTTAAAGTCTCCAAGATGTAAAAGCAGGTGAAGGGGAATGATCAAATATACATATGAAAATTAAAAAAGCCAAAAAAAATGGAAATAATTATTTTATAAAAATTTCTTCAAATGGCGGTTCTACTGGACATAAATAACCGTTTATACCTAAATGTTTTTAAAGCTATGGTGTTCTAAGGGTTAAGGAAAATTAATATTAATCAACGTCAAATTTTATTTAGAACGTTGGGAATAAAATCAAAAACTTTTATAATAATAATATAAATAATAATAATAATAATAATAATAATAATATAATAATAAAAGATCAAATAAAAATAACTTTATCTGTATAACTAAAATGACTGTTGAATTTTCAGATATACAGGGTTTATAAAAGTAGCAGAAAAAGGGTTACTAGGGGGACGTTTTCGTACATTGAGCCCAAAATAATAGTAATACGAATAACATTATAAAAACAGATAAAATAGTAATAATGAATATACTGATAGTAATATATATGATATAAATAATAATACTATATAATAATATAATAAATAATAATAATAATAATATACTATAATAATAATACTAACACTAATGAAATAATAATAATATATATAATAATCAATAATAATAAATATTGATATAATAATATAATATAATAATAATTATTGAATAATAATATTAATAATAATAATATGAATAATCAATAATTAATAATTAATAATAATATAATAATAATAATGAATAATAATAATAATAACAATAATAACAATAAATAATAATAATCATAATATATAATATATATAATAAATAATAATCGAAAATAATAATAATAATACAATAATAAATATTAATAATAACTAATATAATAATAAAAAATCATTATAATAATAATAATAATAATAATAAAGTGTAATAATAATAATTAATAACAACATAATAATAATAACAATAATAAAATAATAATAATAACAATACCAATAATAATCATAATAATGAACAACATAAATAATCAATAATCGGCTAAACATAATAATAATTGAAATAATATAATAAATATAAATAATTATATTAATAATAAATAATAATAATAATAATAATAATATATAATATAATAATAAAAGTTCTCTAAAATTTTCGGGACTCGTACTTCCGCTCCCGACTATTACCACTTACGCACCAGGAATCATTACGACTCCGGACTACTCGACTACCTTTGAATCAACTTACTACAGGAATCTTTACGACTCTTCCGACTCCGTATAACGGCTCTTTCCGGATGGTCCGGAGTTCGCGAGATAGGTTCAGTCGAGGAATGTTTTCCGAGCTTCGCAATATTCCTGATATTACAGACCGTCGCGCCGAGCTCGGTCGAGTCGGAGTCGAAACCTGTGCACGTGCTCGGGCATATCAGGAGAGAGCGTCGAGCTAGTCGGCAGATGCACGATGTCGAAGATCTCGATAATTCTGACTCTAGAGCTGCCGCAGCCCTGATATATATATAGTTATAAAATTATATATAATATATAATATGTATATATGTCTGAAAAATATTCATATATTGTTGTAAATAATTATTATATAATATAGGATATTATGTTTAGTATAATATAATATGTATATATATGTATAAATATAAGTATATATATAATATATTATATCATATATAGTATATAATATATATATATTATATATATATATATATACTCTATGCAATAAAAAGCAATCTAAAAATAAAAATCTCCTTACAAAGGCAAAAGCGCAACACTTTGAGTAGCCAACGTCTGTTTCATATAAAAAAGTTTCACGATAAAGTATGCAAAGTAGATGTTGAGATCGAAACATACTGTACAAAGATACAAAACGACTATTCACATCAAATATTTTCTTATCATTTAAATTTATTTACATTCAAAACTTTGCAGGTGGGAAATTACAAAACATCTGCAGAATGAGCTTAACATGCTATAGATATCTCCATGCAATGTGACCAATGTTCTCTCTCTCTCTCTCTCTCTCTCTCTCTCTCTCTCTCTCTCTCCTCTCTCTCTCTCTCTCTCTCTCTCTCTCTTCTCTCTCTCTTTCTCTCTCTCTCATTCTCTCTCTCGGAGGTGAAGTTAATTTAAGTTCCGACATGCCCTGACTCACGCATTATGGGAAAATCAATGCAAATTGAAAAAAAACAGATAAAGGGAATGTGTTCCAGACTTTCCAGTGGAGTACATGTAAGATTGAGCATAGCGGTTAAGCCTTGGGTCGGAGAGATGGACAGAGAAAGGATGAGACTGTGTCTCTAGAGAGACGAGTCCCACGAGCTCTCCTCAAAGGAAGAGGATACGGCTGGAGAGTTCAGAAGAGAAGTATCCGTGTAAAGAGAGAGAGAGAGAGAGAGAGAGGAGAGAAATAAAGAGGAGAGAGAGAGAGAGAGAGAGAGAGAGAGAGAGAGAGAGAGAGAGAGAGAGAGAGAGAGAGAGAGAGAGAGAGAGAGAGAAATGTGATCCTTCTAATAAAGATCATGTGGAAAAGAAACACCAAGAATATTAAGGACAGTTGATGATAAAGGATGAACAGTGGCCGTCTGCAACATCAACCACAGATCGACTGGAGTGGCTAATCAGTGACATCAGAGAGAGAGAAGAGATATCGAAAGAAAAGGAACAGAAATCAAAGCTTTGTCCCAGATTCTATCGAGAACTTTAGATATGTCTAACGCCACAACAAATACAATCACCGAAAATGCTGAAGAGCCGAGGACCAGGAGTCAGGGTGGAGAGAAAGAAGATCACCAGAAGAGCGTTTCTTATAATTTAGATGTTTCCAATCTTTCTGTTAAGGATAGATTCGAAAACATCAGATAGAACGGAGGTTAAAGCGATAGGATGACAGTCAGATGGACGAGAGGGGTCCCGTTCCTCCTTTTTCTGCACTGACAAGTTGAGTTCCTGTTTCCAGCAGGAAAGGAAGGTCGAAGTGGAAGGACAGAAGAAAAAGATTACCAAGGTAAGGTGGAAGTTCTGAAGCATATGTTTTGATAACTACAATACGAATACTATCAGGACCGTAAGTTTTCTTAGTGTTATGCTCAGAGAAAACAGAAATATTACGCAGGCTTAAATGTGGAGGAGGAGAGGAGGAGAGGAGGAGGAGGAGGAGGAGTGATGGAGGAGGAAGGAAGAGCTCCGGAATGTTAGGCTTAAATGTGTTGGATGGAGTGGAGAAGGAGGAGTAGCACCGGAATCATCTAAGGCGGAAATGCAAATATTCGCAATGATTTCAAATATTCGTTTCACATTCGCGTTCGCTTTCGCTTTCGCATTCGCTTTTTCAATTGCGAATGTTCGCGCATAATTTAAAAAAAAAAATTAGCAATGAAAAGCTTTCAATTTTAAAAATGTGTTACTTCTTAATTCACTTTTCGGCCAGCATCCCGAAAAGTTCAGGCATGTAACTAGAAAACTATAACATATACACGAAAATAATATTATTTTATAAATCAGGAAACTTTTTTACCAAAAAAAAAAAAAAAATTAATTTATTCTAATATTTATTAATAACTCCATATTAATATTAGTAAAAAGTGCAGGCTCTGATTGACTTGAAAGACCTTGAAAGCTGCAGTCTCGGGGTCTCGAGAGAAAAGTTGCCAAATGTCGCTTTATAATATAATTGGAGAAATTATTATTTTTTTCTTTTTATATCCTTCTTAGGGGGTTCGAGCCGACGGAGGGACAGAGGGGGGGACGAAGTCCCCCCCGTCGTCCCCCGGTAGGCCGAGAAACCCCGACTCTATCTATCGTTCTTGTTTACCCGTGGGTATTTGTCCGTTTTAAAAAAAAAAAAAATTCAACATTTGGCAACTTTCCGTCATCAGTCGTAGTGAGCGGCATCATCGAATTGTCAAAAAACTGTAATATTCTCAAGATTGATCTTAACTGCTTAAAAGCTTAATTTTTTTATTTTTTTATTTCATTTTATAACTCTTATTATTTAAATGATATTTATTTTCGTGTAGCTGTTATAGTTTTCTAGTTACATGCCTGAACTTTTCGGGATGCTGACCCACTTTTCCTTAAACACGAAACGCAAGCTCATCTGACTTGCTCCATATAATGCAAAATTCTTTTCTTATATATATATATATATATATATATATATATATATATATATATATATATATATATATATATATATATATATATATATATATATTATATATATATATAAAAATATAAATATATATAAAATATATATATATATATATGCATATATAAATAAATTCGTTGAGGCCTGAATTAAATATAGTCAGTGTCTTCTAATAATTTCACATATGTCTTCTGATGGGTTTATGTTATTAATTAAATTTTTAGTCTTCCATTCACTGCGTCGGACAGTGAATTCAGTAAGGATCGAAAGCTAACGCTCTAAACATCCAGAAGACTATTTTATTATGTGAAAATTTATTAAGAACTTTGATATATTTGCAGTTTATTATTAATTCAGGCCTCCTAACTTGATACTTACTAAACTTAGCGTTTTATTGCTTTGATTTCTACTATATATATATATATATATATATATATATATATATATATATATATATATATTTATATATATATATATATATATATATATATATATATATATATATATATATATATATATATATAGTAGTATATATATATATATGGTGAAACTAAAGAAGTTACCCGCATGATATCTCGAAAACTAAGATAGGTACAAGAAACTGATAACATATATGGAATCAGCGTATGAAATTCAAAGGGAAAATGAAAAGAAATTTTTATTTTTTTATATTCCAAACTACTGATATACAAGAAAACTAACAACATATTTAGAGTCAGTGTGTGTAATAGTTATGAAAAAGATTTTTTTTTTTTTTTTTACCTAAAAAATTACCCCCAAAGGTAAACCTTATATTTTCAAAGAGTCGGGTCTCTAGTCACCTTGTAGGACGACGGGTAGGATCTATTCGGGGAGGGCCTCCGAACCCTGCCTCTTGGTGGTATTTGGGTGCCGCGGGGGTTCCTCGCCCTCCTACGGGGTATGGAAAACGTCCCTCTGTCCCACCGTCGGCTCAAACCCCCCTAAAAAAAAATTTATACGCTGATCTCCATATATGTTATTAGTTTTCTACCCACTAGTTTTTGAGATATAAAAAAATAAAAAAAAGTAAATTTTTTTGTCATTTTCCATACAAATTTCATAGCTGATTCCATATATGTTACCAGTTTTCTTGTACCTATCTTAGTTTTTGAGATATCATGCGGCAACTTCTTTAGTTTGGGCCTATATATATATATATATATATATATATATATATATATATATATATATATATATATAATATATATATATATATATATATATATATATATATATACATATATATATTATATATATATATATATATATATATATATAAAACGAATCAAGAATATATATAAATATTTTTTATAAATATTATATTTATTATATATGTATGTTACATTTATATATATATATATATATATATATATATATATATATATATATATATATATATATATATATATATATATATATATATATACATATATATATAAATATAGTATAAATATATATATATATATATATATATATAGTATATATATATATATATATATATATATATATATATATATATATATATATATATATATATATATATATATATATAAATATATTATATAAATATAATATATATATATATATATATATATATATATATATATATATATATATATATATATAAAGATAGAGGTTAAATAGAAAAAATATCTATACATAAATTGATATATATATATATATATATATATTATATATATATATATATATATATATATATATATATATATATATATATATATATATATATATATATATAAATATATATATATATATATATATATATATATATATATATATATATATATATATATATATATATATATATATATATATATATATATATATATTTATATATATATATATATATATATATATATATATATATATATATATATATATATATATATATATATATATATATATATATATATATATATATATATATATATATATATATATATTGCAATTCATAAATGAAATCTTTTTTATTCAGCTTTTCCGTTACCCACTTTCCTTCTTCTGATTTTGTCACTAATCACAATCACAATTTCAGTATGCCACAACATTATTGAGTTAAAGGCAAACGAGTGATTTTTCTGTTATAATTGTAAGGTACCTTGCACTTAAAGCAATGGCGTACACTCAATGCAGTTTGGGATTACTTTAACATTTTTCTAGTGATAGTACAAATGTAAAATTTTAAAATTTTTCGTAAAGAAAGAACAACATCTGCAAGAAACCATCTTTCCAGCAAACATCCAGATAAATTCAACTTGAGAAGAGTTGAGAGGAAAGAAAAGAGAGCAAAAAGGAAAACGATCTCCACCTGTAGTTTAAAATAAATGTGTGTAGAAAGAGAAAGATTATGGGATTGTAACGATTGCGAAGAGTAAA
>JABUQX010100188.1:20000-40918 GCA_015478945.1 Trachelipus rathkii
TCCCTGTTTATGCTGCGCCCAGTTTTTTGAATCATTTCAGTTTCCATTTTTCTCTTCCGCGTTAACTTTTCATCACTCGCATTCAAAACACTAAGCTTTTTCCAACCCTTTTTGAGCTTTAATATAGGAATTTAATTAAGATTAATGCATCTTCATATTTATAATCAAACTCATGATTACTTCGATTAAGAATCTTTTTTTCCTGAATTTGCCAATTGAAGACCATATTCATTTGATTTCTTTAAAAATTTGTTTTCTCCTATAACACTTTCTATTTAAGCAATATATTTCAATATTCCTTCAAGAATCTAGCTTTGAATGAATTGACTGTATGAGCTGCAGTTGACTCCTTAGGCTTGATATCTGATGCAGATGAAAAATTCAAGAGATTGAGACACTTTTTTCCCTTCATGAGCAACGTCTGGTCGACAGAAATGGTATTTAGTTTTTCAGTTTCTGTGTGTCATATGTGAAAGTGACGTGATAATAAAACGGATTTACTAAATTATTGTATTATCGATATTTTTTTTATTTTTTTTTTATTTTTTTTTTTCAGCTTGGACAGCGCTCCCGGGAGCATATTCAAGGAGGGGGTGTTGAACATCTCAAATATGCATCTAACGCAAATTACCCAGATGAGCACAGACGCAGACCTTTTATAGTGAGGGAGATTAAATTGAGTAGGCAAGAGAGAAGAGGAATTTTTTTTTTTTTTTTTTTTTTTTTTTTTTTTTTTTTTTTTTTTTTTTTTTTTTTTTTTTTTTTTTTTTTTTTTTTTTGAATTCACGAACAGAGGTTCAGGACAGAAGGAAGCACAGAGCGAACAAGTTGAAGTTACTATTAACACAAATATGTGCGACCAGCACCGTTGTGCTTCGTGGGCGTCGTAAAGGTGGTTGGGTAACGCGAGTGGAAAGTTTCCTGGAGCACTTGCGTACGGTACCTATAGAAAAGAGATAAAGCACACACATCGCGCCGCAAGATAGAGGGTCAGTGACTAGAAGAAGGACAGGTTTATAGCTTTTGCCTTTGCTCTACTCTATCCAAAGCCGGGACCGGAGCCCCAGATATTGAGGGCGTACTCATACAAGGGCGATGACGACCCTTGTATAGCTGGAGTTATGAGAGAGGAAAAAAAGTCTCGCAGTCTAAACGAACTCCCAGTTTCTTTGAGGCCCTAGCAACCGTTGTGATTGGAGGTTTCCAAGACATTTTTTTTTGTTATGTTAAGGCCAAGATGTTTATGTGTAACAGGAGAGACGAGAGACGTCGAAATAGATGGAAAATAAGAATAATTCAAATAAAAGATTGAAAGGGTTTATTCAAAGAATTAATTATCACCCTTTTTCGACTTTCCCCCCGGTAAGTTCTGTCAGATCAGCGAGAAATAGAATCGGAAAGGTTAAGACGAGAGGCAATTCTAGAAGTAAGAGGGGGGAGCATGAATTGAAATTAGTTGAAGAGTGAAGGGTCGAGTAATCGGCATTGAGTGGATAGAGTTTAGATGTGCAGGTGAGAAGCATTAATGAAAAAGCAGAATAAAGTAGGAGACAAGAAAGAACCCTGAACGACACTATTGACAGAAAAAGAAGAGAAGTCGCCCTAACAACAGCGATATTCAGCGATTTGAAGAAGCTAGAATAGTAAGCAAGAGAAGGAGGGGAGCTTTGGAGAGCAGTGACGCGTGCCATACCGCGGTCAAATGCTTTGGATTGTCAGCCCCAGCAAGTTCCGTAGTGTCCCTAGGGCGGGAACCATAAATCTGTTTTAAATAGGAAAGTATATCGCAGTAGACTCGAGCGCGAAACTGATGATCTGGAAGAAGGGAATGAGATTCCAATTGCTAAGAAGTGAGAGTTAGAAGGGTTTTCAAGATTTAGGCTAGAATACGTTAGAGGCTATAGGGCGATAGTTGAAGTAGTATCAGAGCGGCTTTCTCCTTTTTCGGATAGGTTTGGACTTGCGCGTTCCATACACTGGAGGGAGTGCTAGTATTTAGGCATAGAGAATATAGTTGAACGAGGGGCGGGGATAGTAAGGAGCACATTCCCCTCAACACGGGGAGGAATGGCATCCGGGCCACCTGCCTTCTTACGTTCATAGATTTCAGAAGCCCATGCACCCGTTTCAAGATGTAATCAGAGGCAAAAGGCATACGGAACTGAGAGGAGAAGGGGAGGGAAGAGGAATGCAGAATCGTCCAGGTTGAGTTAGAGAAAATAGGAGGCCGAAGAGATTGGGCTTTTCAGTTTTAGAATTGCAACAGAAATCAGAGGAATAAGAGGAGGAAAGGATGGTTTACAGAAGTTGTTAAAGTTTTTGGCAAGAGGCCAGAAGATTTGTCAGTAGGAGAAAAAAGGAGGTCAGCGCTTTTCGTTTAATGAAAGTCGCTTTGCTCGTCGAAGAAGTATCCTGCACGATTCTAGGTGAGAATCATTACTTAAGGATTGATTTTTTTTTAATTCGAATAAGAGGGGCTTATATTTATATACTATATATATAATATTATTATAATATTATAGTATATATTATTTATAATTCTATATTATTTTATATATTATATATATATATTATATATATATATATATTATCTATATATATAAATATATATATATATCTATAATATATGTATATATTATTTATATATATATATTTATATATATATATATTATATATTATATTATATATAATATATATATATATATAGATATATTATATATATATATATAATATTATATATATATATTTATATATATATATATATATATATAATATATATATATATATATATATATATATATATATATATTATAAGTATATATATACTATTTACCTTTTAGGCCCCAGGTTCTTCTACGAAAAGTGGGTTGATCCGATATTATGCGCCAGTGGCCATGGGCGGCAGAGATCAATAAAAGGAATGTATGAAGTTGAGTCTGATGTTCCGTTAAAACGAGCACTCTAGTAAGAGATGTTTTGTGTCGTCATTTGTGAGGGAGGGACATTCTTGAACAGTAAAGGGGGGGAGCTTTGTAATTTTTAAGGTTATGTTTCTTGAGGGGGGGTGGAGGCGGTTGCCAGAGCGGAGACGGGATAAATTGCTCTGGTTTGAAGGTGCAGTGATTGTTTTGTAGAGGATATTTCTGGGGGAATGCTTGAGAGATTTAAAAAATGAGGATAAGCGGTGAACGTTTCATTGGTTAATTGGGTGTGATTGTGTTTTTGGGTTTTTGATGATGGGACTCTTTGGAACTGGATGGAGGAGTGTTTGGTTATGTTTAAGCAGTTAATGCTGGTATGAATTTTTTCGCCTTTTGGTATTGGGGCTATATCTGCTGAGAGAGATTTACTGTAAATTTAAATTCTAATCATGGCAGATGGACTTCTATAGTAAAGTTTTTGTTTTTTCAGTTTGGTAAGTGAAGGATGGATGTGAAGTGGGTAGGTCCTGTTATCATTCCAAAACTTTGTTTTGAATTGCTTCTGGTTTTGGGGTATTAGACTGTTGATAATTCTGTTGCTTCTGGGTTGGTGATAGCGTATTTCGGTGAATGGGCCGGAGATATTGCCTGATATTATGGAGATGGTTTCTTTTGTGTTTGGCGAAAATTTGCTTGTGAGTGATTTTATCACGTTTAATTTGTGTTGCTGGGTGGGGGGTATATATTATTTAATAGTCTAGGGGGGTGATGATGGGTTTTGTTTGTTAAGTCGCAGTCCCAAAAAAAAAAAAAAAATAAAAAATAATATAAAAAAGATAAAAGAAAAAAAAGAGTAAACAAAAAAAATTAATAAAATTAAATGAAAAAAAAAAAAATAAAAAAAAAAAAAGAATAAAAAAAAAAAAAACAAAATTAGAAAAAAATAAAAAATGATAAATGAAAAAAAAGAAAAATAAAAATAAAAAAATAAAAAATAAAAATAACAAAAAAAAAAATAAAAAAAAAAAAATATTAAAAATATAAATAAAAAAATATAATAAAAAAAAAAAAAAAAAAATAAAAAAAAAAAAAAACAAAAAAAAAAAAAAAAAAAACTAAGAAAAAAAGATTAAAAAGAATAAAAATTAAAAAAAATTCGCCGAAGTCGCAGTCCTTTGTCTGAAGGAACTGTTGATGGATGTTTGAAATACTCTTCTATCAGTAATAATATTTGTGAGATTTTGGGGGAAAAAATTTTTTGAAAGGGATGGTTTATAAGGTGAAGCAGGTTATTCTCTTATTAGTTCTTGTTATGTTCGTTTTTAACATTTGGGTTGTAGTTCTCTGCTTGCTCTATTTTAGAGGAATTTTGAGCTGTGATTCTTTAGGGTGTCTGTATAGCTTATTGATTTCTATAGGGGTTAGGGTGTGGTTTTTTAAATGTTAAAGGAGATTAAAGGAGTGTTTGGTGATAAGCGTGGAGGCTGGGATACTCCGTTTATGTTGAGCGGCAGGAGGTGTCGTTTGCATAACTCTCACTGTAAGACAATGAAATTTGTTACAATTTCTTATTTATTGATACTATTTTTACTATTTTGTTTTATAAGAGGTGGAGTAGAACTTATCAGTAAATTTGTTAATGTCTATTGGGACAAGAAGAGTGCGGTCAGTTTGGAAGGAGCTTGTTTAAAACTATGAGTATTTTTGTGTTTTATGAATTAGTAGAGGTCGTGGTGCCTAATCCTTGTATATATTCTTACAGATCATATAGTTATTATATTTATTATATATATATATTATGTATATTATATATATATATTATATATATATTATATTATATATTATATATATATCATCGGATCACTCAGCTGATATAACTATTGACAGAAACATACTAGAGCAGATTTTAAAACGGTGATGTACTTCTGAAGGTGGCATAATTGGCACCATGGTCTCAAACATTCTAGACGTCGCACGATCAACGTTTATATTATTGCTTATGTTTTGTGTGACTCGAGGATCCCACTTCGGGTTTTTTTTATACAGAAGAAGTTTAATTTGAATTTATGATCGTTCTTCTTGGTCTCTGCTTGAAAGAACTAGATGAAATATTCGTAATGAACAAAGGTTAATAGATTTACTTTCAGATGTTTATTTCTATGTAGAAATCTCATTCGATACTTTCCAATAAATGTTTTCTATAAACAACACCAAGGAGAGGCATAGATTTATATCATGAATTATTGAACAAGATATTTGTCAGTGCTGCAAAGTACTGACGTGTTTGGATTCGCCTGGTACGTCTCTGAATTATTTTTTTGCATGATGTATATATTTTTTCATTACTTCAAGATGTCCGGAAGGAGTTACTAATAATCTGCGCGAGTTTTTGTGAGAAATATTCTGGACTCTTAAAGGACCTTGTCCCCAAATATTCGACAGGAAAGTGCGCATTGTACAAAAAAAAAAATCTGGTATTTAGAGTTTCTCTAACGATCCCAACACTTAACTAAACCTAACTTTAACTTTAACTTGATTTTAATTTTAATTTAACTTTAATTTAACTTTAACTTTTAAACTCATACACTTTTAAAGTTTCCCTCTTCAAAAATAGTTTTAACTTTCTTTTTAAACTGCAACCTTTAAGATATTTTTAAGAACTTAAGTTTAAACTTTAACTTAAAGTTTTAAAATTAACTTAAGTTTAACCTTAAACATTTAACCTTAAAATTAATAGTTACTTAAATTACCCTTAAATTAAATTTTCTTCACTTCACTTAACTTAACTTTAATTAACTTTATCTTAATTGATTAACTTAAACTTTAAACTTAAACTCTAAATTAGAAATTAATTTAAAGTTAATTAAGATTTTTATTTAAATTTATTTGAATTTACGTTACAATTTAAATATTTTTAAATTAACTTAAATTAATTTAATTTTAAATTAATTAACTTAACTTAAACTTAATTTAACTTAACTTACTTAAACTTCCTTAACCTTAATTAAATTACTTAAACCTTACTTAACTAAACTTAACTTACTTTTAATTACTAAACTTAACTTAACTTACTTTAACTTAACTTAACCTTAAACTTACTAACTTAAATTAAACTTAACTTAAAATTAACTTAAACCTAACTTAAACCTTAACTTACTTAAACTTAACTTAAACTTTACTTAATTAACCTTTAACTTAATTAACTTAACATCGGCGGGTGAAGGGACATTTTTTTTGATGGGTATGACATTTGACTGGTGGAACCATTTTTCCTGTCTATTGTTTGTGGTAGTCCCCCTTATAAAACTTGTTAAATACATTCGAGACAGATGTTTAAATTCTAATTTTAAGGTAATTGATAATCCCTCTGTAGGATATTATATATTATAATTTATATTTATATTATATATATTATATATATATATATTATTATTTTATATATTTATTTATTAGTATTATATAATATTATATATATTATATTATTATATTATATATTAGGGTGAAGTGTTATGGTGATTTTTCACTATCGCGGATGCGAATGCGATGTCAGAAAAAAAAAAAAAAATAATTCGGGATTGCAATGTTGATGGGATAGTTTAGTTTTTAGAGCCTTAGAAAGTTTATATATTACTATATATATTATCATATTATATATAATATTATATATATATATATGATATTATATATATATATATTATTAATATTATATATATATATAATATATACTATACTGTTACAGTTGCGGGACGGGACAATCTTGCCCACAATCTCTTTCCACCTCCACCTGGGAAGGTTATTTTTATAATACTTGAATTATATTAAATTATGTTCAAAAAAGTGGCCGTTTAAAAGCCTGAAAAATTCCTCTACTTTGGGAGTGGTACTAGATAAGTTTTCTCCACTGGCATAACTGCTAAAATTTGATATTTAAACCTTCGCTTTTCCTTTATTCGTGGGCTATTATGGATGAACCGTTTTTCAAAGGAAAAACGTCATCATATTTCATGACGACAGAGACCAATAACCAATGTAAATGAACTAGAAGGAAAAGTATATATATTTATTATATATATATATATATATATATATATAGTATATATATAATATATATTATATATATATTACTATGTATATATATATACACTTAAATATACTAATTATAATATTATTAGTATATACAGTATTATTATATAAATGGTAAACCCTAGTTTTCATTCTGGACCTTGATTTCGATATCTCTGCTAATATTCATCGTATATTATTATTACTAATATCCTTACTAGTTAGGATAGTAATAGTCAATACTATTATACTATATAGGCTATAATATCTGGAAAATACTATACATCTAGGTATATTTTTAGTGGATTATTGGTATGATTTGTATCTATATATACTATATGGTATGGTTAATTTTCTCGGTTACTGGATTATAGAAATCGATCGTCATTAGTGTGATATAACTGGTTCCTGTAACCTCGTATAAAACTATTTGATCTAGTGTCTTATGGGCATTAGGTTTGTTAGGTTTACTAGATACAAAGCGGAATCAGTTATTGACTTACTATATATTATAGTAACAAATAAAAGCAAACCTTAGACATAGATTTAACTTTAGATGTATGAAGCAGTTTGGCTTGCAAGTACCTAAATAAAACTAGTGAAGAATTATCGTTTTTTACAAACATATTTCCTACCAGATATAGTTATGTATTTAAGGAAATAAGTATATATTTAAAAGTTTTATTAAATATAATTTAGATGCGACGGATTGGATATTATTCCTCGCTGTGGCTCCCTAGTAATTTGTAAATCTCTCAACTTTAGGATGTACTTTCTTGCTTTCTGGCTTTCTTGTTGGTGAGTATTTTATTTGACTAGCAAATTTAAGATGTTTTTAAAATATACTGGTATTATATATAATTTATATATATATAGTATATCTTAATATATTGGTTTATTACGTCATAAATCGAAGGTTAAGGTAATTAGATATTTATGATATAGTGTATTTTATAATACCAATTTATTATATAAGATATTGGTATTCTTTATGGCGCTAAATTTTCCATATACCATGGTTATATATTATATTATATTATATCTATATATTTATATATATTATATATTATTATTATATTAATATATATATTATATTAATATTTATTTTATATATTAATATTAATATATATTATTATATTTATAATTATATATTTATATTATATAATATATTTTTTTTAATACTTATTTTTATTTATTCCTTCTATTAGGTTTATACTTTATTAGTTTTATAATTAGGTTGGTATATGTGTATGATTATTTATTATACTTTGTAAAGTTGATGGGAAACGTTTACATCCAATGTATATTAGTAGCAAGCCAAACTCAGGGTCTCCATCCGATCGCCTGTATCTTTATCTTCTATTTTATTTGCGAACAATTGCGCTAATCTTATATTTTAATACTGGTGTTGGCCATAGATTTGAAGGTGGCTACTGTCGTCTTGTTTGATTCATATATATATATAAATTAGAATATTTAATTCATTATTAAATAGGAAAGACTTTTATCTTATTAATATTATTGAAGGACTTTGAATGGGAACTGCGGTCGACTCAGAGGATGGAAGATCTTTTGGTAATGGTTCCATAGTATTATATTTATATATCTAAATAATCTGATATTTTAATGAGGAGGGTGAGTAGGTCGTGGTGGGTGTGGAATTTAGTGTATGGAAGGTTTGTTTCGGTAGAAGGGTGCTTTCGGTTTAGGACTACTAGCCAATAATTGGTGTTACGTATTTTATTATTATATATATATATATCTATATTTATAATATATATAATTTATATATATTATATTATATATCTATATTTATTATATTATATATTTAATATATATATATATTATATATTTATATTATAATATATTCATATATATTTATATTATATATCATTTTATATATATATACTATTTTATATTTTATTGTATTTAATTTATATGTTAGGAATATAGGATAATATTGATGGAATTGATGAAATATAGTGAAAGGTTTCTTCAATTATCACGAGTTATATAAGATCTGATTTTCGCTGCTTAACATTTACTAGTTCCGTTTACTTTGATCGAATAGCAGAAGGCTGAACGTAGCTAGCTACAAATTATTAGATGATAAAAATATGTCTGCTGCTTGTGAAAACTTAGGCGGTGCTAGTTGCACGTCCGCCTTTTTCTCTAGTGTGATGAGCTATTTAGGTGGTTTTTCTGGTATTTTCTTTCCAGAACAGTAATATTTTGACAAATCATTTTACATAATATCCCCAAAAGAATAAGATAAAAATAATATGCGACAATTGGACAATAAAAAAAAACAAGATGGCTTGCCGTTCGGACACAACATCTTAACGAGTTTCAAGGTTGGTTTCAAGCTACTGATCTAGGGGAAATTTCGCCGAAGAGTTTTTGCGACGTCAGGGTTTCTTAATGGAAAAATTCCTCAAGGACCCTTTTTATATTCGAATTACCGTTAAGAGGAGGAATCTGAAGGGGATCCTTTGGAAGGTAGAGAAAGAGGCAGTTTATAATACTGGCCTAAAGCTTCTGAGCCTTTTAAGGAGAGTTTGCTTCTTTTTCTCGTAATGAAATTCTGTAGGCTGAAAAGACGCTTCACTCAGCTTACCTTGTTGAGGGATGCTAAATATGTCTGGGAGTTCTGAAGATGTGGAAACTTTGTATTATCCCGCCGATCATACAAATGATCTTTATCGATTCCAAGAGGTTTTGCTTTTGAATATCTTCGTTCAGTAACAGATGTCTTTTTGACAATCTGGAAAGGATCTTCATCGTGCTAGAAGCCAAAGAGTTTCATGGATTCACATGGTTTTCGTTAAAGATGGTTAATGTGTGTTTGTCTTCTGTAATCTTTCGCTTCTTATTGGTGGTGATTTCTGCCTTCTTTAGCAGCAGTTTTTTCATTATAATAGCTACTAAATAAATTTTTACACCTTGTGAATACGTGGTTTCAAATTTTGTTGTATATAGGATCCAGAGAAGTTTGCTTATTGACATGCGGCATCGTCTTTTTGCAGAGTTTGGATCTATCTATTATCTCCTTGTTGAGTTGTTTCTGTCATCTTGAAGTCCTCTTTTTAATGCGTATTTAGTACAGCTTTCATCGTTGCACTAGAGGAATCCCGTCTGACAAACCAGATATTTCTGAGATATTAGTCTTTAGTTACCTCTTCAAGCGTTTAGAGAGAATTACATTACTAAATCGCATTAATCTGCGACCTGTGGCTTTCACCTTTTGTGTTTGTTGGAGCGTAAGGGAAGACAGCTTAATTTATTTCTCCCATCCTCTCAACATGTATAAACTACTATTCCAACGAGTCTAAACATCTTGCGTTCCAAACGTGAGGAACATTTAATCTCAAAATTCATATAAATACTATACGCTTCGAAAAAATTCATGCGGATGCGAATGCGGATCCGGATAGAAAAAAATGATGCGGATATCCGCTACACCTCTAATATATATATATATATATATATATATATAGAAATTATAAAAGATATTTATAGAAAATATAGATTATATATTATATTATATTATATTGTATATATATATATATATATATTATATTATATATATATATATAATATATAATATATATATATATTATATATATATATTACTATATTATATAGAAAATAAGAAAGAAAATAGAAAATAAGACTTTATTTCTAATAATTATATTATATTCAATAGCTATTGAACAAAACAAATACATATCTTAATTTTTCCAGGATTTTTTAGTGATTTTATAGAATACATTTATTCTTGAAAATTGCTATATAAATTTATTATATCCTCAATATCACTTTCATTAAAGAAAAAATTAAATTGAAGATTTTTTTTTTTTATATTAAATTTTAATATATTTTTTTTAAATTAAAAAGATAAAACTTTTAAAAATGTAATTTAAATTTTTTTTAAATATTTTTTTTCCTCAAAAAACTCATTAATTTTTTTTTCCTTTTCTTTATTTTTTAATTACTATCATAACAATGATATATATATATATATATATATATATATATATATTATATGTATTATATATATATAATATATATATATATATATATATACATATACTCTAGTATACATTTCTTATATATATATATTATATATATATATATATTTATGTGCATATTACATATAAATGTGTATATATTTATTATATATATATAATATAAATATATATATATATATATATATATATATATATATATATATATATAAATATATATATATATATATATATATATATATATATATATATATATATATACTTATATATCAGTGATGCAGGTAATCGCATCCCCCCATCGCATTATTAAAGATCCGCTCTGCACATCTGCGTTTTGCCTGCGCATGTTGGCGCGTATATTTATTTCTCGAAAATGATAAGAATTGTAATAAAACAAACCTTAAGATGATCTTGAACTGAAGAAACTTGGGACTCGACTAACTGTGATAATGAATGATTCAATGATCTCAGCATGAGTTCATATATTTGAGTCAACAGAGTCAATTAGATGGATGCCTTTGATTCAGACAGTGGCTTCAAAATGAGTTGGAGGTACTTCAAACAGTTGATATTTCTAATTTTATGTTATAATTATGTTTTCAAAGACGTTCACTCGTTGGATGTACACTTCATATGATGGAAAGAATGGTATTGCGCTCGAATAGTTATAGTATGGCGATCTTGCTTTGTATGCAGTTGTGTCAAAGTTAAATTCGCACTAATGTGAAATGACATCATATCACACTAATTAAGCTATTAAAAAACTTTGAAGAATTCCAAAAAATCAGCGTCTCTAAGCTTTGTCTCCGATGTATGCATTAATTCAGGCTAAGGAGCCTTTTGACTCTTCAAATGAAAATGATGACGGTTTAAAAGAATGAAGATGTAATAAGAAAAGAGCTTAGAAAAACGCCCTTTGGTTTTGTTGAAATTATGACTTCATAATGCAGATTTACTTAGATCCGCGTTATAAAGGCAAGTTTTTTGTAAGACAATATTAAACAAGTTAATCGTCACTTTGTGTTTGCAGTTAAAAAACTTCAATCGGAACAGTCTATTAATTCGCCACCATTAAAAGGAAAAAATGAAATATTGAAACCAACACCTTCTACAAGTAAGAATAACAGATTCACTGAAGAATTTCTACAGTCATGTAGTGTGAAAGACGCATGTACAAGATGTAGCGAATGATTGAAACTATCACAAGAAACGACTAGATACAAATGAAGATTCTATGGATTGGTGGCAAGTTAAGCAAATGTTTAACCCGACGCTTGGATAACTTGGCAAGGAAATACTTGTTGTCTTCCACTAGTGTTCAAGTGAGAGAGTATTTAGCCATGCTGGGCTAATATATGTGATAAGAGAAACGATCTAGCGAAAGGCTGAAATTGGTGTTTCTGCATCACAACTTCTTCTATAATTTAGAATTCATTTACTAGTGCAAAAAGTATATAATCATTGTAAATCTCTTTTCATTAAGGGACGAGGTTTGAGAAAGAGTTTTGGTGGGTTCTGCATTGAGTTTTGGTCCCCCCCGTCCCGCGCCCTGAGAACCAATTAAATTATATATATACTATATATATATATATATATTATATTATATATATAATACATTATATATATATATATTATATATACTATATATTTTACTATTATATACTATATATATATATATATATATATATATATAATTATATTATTATATATATATATATCTACTATTTATTATATATATATTTATATATATATATAATATAATATATATATATATATATAATATATATATATATATATATATTATATTATATATATATATATATATATAATATTTTATATATTATGTATTATATATATATAAATATTTTATATATTATAGTATTATTTATATTATATATATATATATATTTGTAAAATTATTTCGCGCAATAGTTGAAATCAAGAAACTAACGTTTGTTGATGTTTAAAATATACAAGTCAAAAAATCTCGCTTTTATATCTTTTTTAACGACCTGAATTGACACTTTTAAAACTTTTTGATCGTCAACTTGGCGCCAGAGATGTTGAAATAGGTCTGTGATTCAGAGTATAATCTAGGAATCAGGATAATGCCATTCTAAATCTATTCCTAATTAGGATCATCTAGATTTAATTAGATTAATTCCAAGATTCCTTTCAGACTTCCGTAGAGAACGATGAGAGAGGGAGAGATGGTGAGGGATAGAGAAGGGAAATTTAGGGGTTTAGAGAGATTTAAAGGGGTTTTGGAGGGATATCGTATTCCTTTTAAAGGGTTTTTAACCAGAGAGAAAGTTCGTTGTTTGGGGCTGAGTCTGTTAGTAAAAAGTAATGGAATAGCTCCTTTTAAGTAGTGGTCGTATAGGGCGAATATTGAGTAGAAGTTTTGAATTAACGAGTGAACTTGATATAGTAACTAGTTATTTTGACTATATTAATAATATTATATAAATTATGACTATATTATGTTAATCTCAGCTAAAGTATTACCTTATTTTTCTTTTTACATTTTATAAAATAAATAAGCATAACAGGTAAAAAATTAGTGAGATAGACAAAGATGTTTCTCACATAGGATTTTTCCATCGTTTGGTTAAATAATAATAAATTATTTTAAATTATAATAATAATAATATAATAATAATAATAATAATATAATAATAATTATTTAAGCCTGGGTTTTAACTTTTTGTATATTTTATTGATTGTTTTAAAAATAAAGATGTTTATTATCTTTGGAATATATTTGTTAATTATTTTTGAAATATATAATTACTTAAATTTAATTATACTTTTATTATTTTTTAATAAAAATATGATTGTGATATTGGAGAATTTTTGATGTGTTTATTTGAAATGATTTTTATGTTCATGAATATATATTTTGTATTTGTTATAAATATTTATTATAATTGAATACGTAATAATATTTTTAATTAACAAGTTAATTATTTATTTTTTAAGATTAAATTACTTATATCGTATTTCCTATATTTTAACATAACGATGCCACAATGTTCAGTTTTTCAGATTTGGTTTTCTTACACCTTTTGAACAAACATGGAAACGTTTTGAGACTGTAAATTTTTTGGAAATGGTTTTCTCAGACATTTTTTAGGATTTGTTATCAGATTTTTTAGAAGATTTTTATGATTAGGATGTAGAAATAACTGGAATTGTGCGTTTATTCAACCTCCATAAGGTGACACAAGATTATTCAACCAGACTGCCTTCCTTGCATCAGGATATCGTGGCTGTAATCTCTCATTCTTTGCAATGGTCATTGCCGTCTTCGCGTTTTAGACCGAGTAGAGGCGTTATTTCGACTACAAAGATAATAGACCGTGAACGGTCGAGGGATTGCGCTTATACGAAAAAGGATTTTCTTGTCACAGAGCAATTGTCATAGATTCGTGAGAGGTGAATTTTCTTTTCCACCAGTGACTTCAAATCCAAAACTTTTGTCAGCTGTTAAGGCTGGAAAATATTTTTCGACGTTCAGCTGGTATAAAATTAAGGTTTCACACAACAAACGCCATTTTCACATTAAATTAAATTAAAAGAAATTACACAAAGAGTATATGTTTATATTATCGTCTTAGGACTTTAATATACGTTATGCTTAATTTTGTGGGAATTTCCAAACACAAAAGGTGTTAAAATTTAAAGTAAACACAATTGTTAGTGTTTCTAATTTACAAAACAAATTTTTACAAATTGGTGTCGGATAAAAATCACCTAATAGCCAACAGAAAAAGGAAAAGGCTACTTTATAAATTTGAAATAAAAGTGTGAAAATAAAAAAGTTTTAGAGACAATTTTTTAATATATAAAAAATATTAATAAAACTAAATTTTGATTAATGACATTATTGTCTTAAATTTTCATTGTTTTTTTTTTTGTTGTTTTTTTTTTAAAGGCAAAAAAATACTAAAAAATAACATAAAGAATCTATTGGATTGCATATTTCCTCGTATTTGTTCCAAAAGTGGAAGATTTTTTAAGTATACAATAGGAAATATGGTAATCACCCTTTTAATTAATTAATTTAATTAAAATTTAATTAATTTTTTTATTTTACTAAAAAATAGTATAGACTTAGACAATCAGTTTAGTGAAAAAATTATTCGTTAATTATAATTAGTAAAGTAATTAGAGCTAGTCAAAGATTGCTAAAAGCTTAAAAACAGTGACAGAATACAATACGACAAGTTAGAAAAATGATAAGTCAAAATAAGTGCGTGCGTGAATTGGTTATATTCATTCAATAAATATGAATCAATAGTAAAGGGGTTAAGAAGAAAGGAAGGGAAAACTTAAGAATAGGCACTGAATAAGGGGTATTGCCTCCAGAGCAGGGGAAGGGAAATTGGTCGCTGATGGGAGAAGTGAAGGGAAAGGGATTTTACCTCCAAAGGAGTAAAGTGAGGGATTGATATCTCGGCCCAACTGTCCCCCATTTCTTCGTTCATTCTTACCCCCGTTCATTTCTGAGTTCATTTTTCCCTCTCTCATTTCTTTCTTTTATCGCGCGGTATCATCGCATACATAACAACAGCACACAATAGTTTCTTAATATATATTATATATATATGTTTTGTTTTTATATAATAATAAAATTTATTATTACTTTTCATTAATTATTTTTAATTATATTTATTTGTCGTAGTCCCGCGAATATTTTCAGTTTTTAAAAAGGCGACTATGTTTTAAGTTTAACCTATTTTTTAAAAACTTGAGATAATTTAGTAAATGCTTTCCAAAAGTTTTTATATTTGACTTTTTTTCTGTGGAATTAAAAATAAAAAGTGTTTTTTTAATTATCGAAATTTTGTGATATTAACAAAAGTAATTAATAATATTAAGTGAGGTCCCTTTTAGACAAGACCCAGACCATCCAGAAAAAGGTCACTAAGACAAAGGTTCATCAGGAGGACACCCCGAGGTCACCCGAGGTCAACCGGGGTCACTAGGGGTCACTAGGGGTCCCAAGGTCAAAAGGTCAAATCAAGGTCAAAGGTAAGAAAGGTCAAAAAAAGGTCCGCCTAAAATTGCGCATGATTGACCCTAAAATACAGAAATTATTTTATTTTGACCTAAAAACATTAGAAATTGTTTTTCCCTTGACCTAAAAAGAGACAGAATTGTATATTTTGATGAAGAATTGAAAGCAAGGTTTGATGTTGCTTATGCTACCAATGCAACAGAAATTTTAGAACAAGTATATAAAAAAATTGCAAATAGATTTGTTTGGTCTACAGATAGATTGATTTCAACTCAGAAAACACTTAATAGAAGAACATAGATGATTTGATAAAAAAAAAACTCAAAAAAATAGACTTAGAGAACTTTGAAGGACATTATGTAGAAAATAAGTTAACATTTGACAAAGAAGAACAAATAAGTTGACCTTTGAAGTTTGATTCTTGTACTTAATTTTCATTGAAAATTCTTGATGAAAAGACAAAGATGAAATTTGATTATCAGATATTTTAAATAATTTTGAAAGAAATTATTTTTTAATTTTTTTGAAATTTTAAATAAAATAAAATTTTTAGAACAAATTTATTTTAATTTTTCGAAATTAAAATCCAAATATTTTTATTTTTATTTTTCAATTTAATAGTGATTAATTTGTACAGTAATTAATAATTAAATCGAATAAAAATAATTTTAATTGATTATTTAAGTTAAATATTGGCTCTAAAATCTTTCTTCAATTGAACTCTTTTTGAAGATTTAAGGATGTAACTAAAAGAGTTTTGAAATACTTGAAAATAGTTTTGATTATTTTTGAGAATTTGACAAAAAAAAAATATTTTTGAAACTTTAGTGTTTTTTTTTGTTTGAAAACTGTGAAACAGCTTGAAACTTAGTTTTTTTTTAAAATGATCTGGTAAGTTGTAATTCGTTTATTTTTGATTAACTTGAAGGTTGATGAACATGAATCATAACTATGTTTGAAACCAATAGTCTTTACAGTCTTCGTATTTTCCAACATTGTTTCTTCGTTCTCTGTGAGCTGGTCAAAGGCTATTAGCGTGACAGTTGACCTAATGGGCTTTAGAGGAGCCGAAGGGAATAATCAACTTTTAAATGATGATTCAAACAGAGAACAAGGATGAGGACATGGATGATACCAATAGAAGACAATACAGAAGATGTTATTCAAGATGAAGAACATTGATGTACGAAATAAAGACTGCGGATGAACGAAAACAGAAGGTAGATAAGGTAGCACAAACCCAAGATAGGGAACAACACAAAGGATATGGGGAATTCCTCCAGTATATCTACTCTTCTAACAATTGATACAAATGTGTTAAACCACAGAGAACGCTTGGGATAGGCATCAACACTGAAATACAGACAATACAGCAAGAATACGAAGGTGTCCAAAAGACAAATGTTTTGGACACACTTTAACATACATTTTAACACGCATCGGGGCATCCCTTCAAATTAAAAAAAGAAGACTTTCCTCCTGGAATGGCAAACAGAATATTTACATAGAAGTGAGTTTTAGTGGCTTGGGGACAGAGGCAAGCAGTGAATCTTTTATATGGAGGAACCTTCAGCATCCGTGGGGGCATCCGAAAATATTTTTGAATAATCCTTTACAGTATGCAGCACATAACCGGTGGAACAACCCCTTCCTCAATGCAAGCAGGTTACAATCATTACCATAATGGACCCTTATGGAGGATCTATCGCTAAGGCGGACGCTGCGTATTGCCCTCCATTACTCAGAGTTTGGCTAAGATTAAATTAGTATGGAAAGAATATCGCAAGACCAAGTTTGGGTAGGTAATTAAGTTTTGAGGATTACTTTCACGTTGCAGGAGAAAATACGCACGTTAGGCCTAATAACTGAAAGAAAAATAGACTATGCTAAGACCACCATCTCTTCTGATTTCATATCCGAGGCCCGCCAGTATATCTTGAAGGATAGCAGTTTCTAGGTGCAAGACCCTAGAGGACTTTTTAATTCAATTGAAGATTTTTCTTCAAACAGAAAAACCGCGACAATCTTCTGTAATATTGAAACCGTTCATGAATTTAAAGGAGGAAATGTACTCTTTTAACTGAAAATTAATGTTGGACGTGAAGAATTCTTTGGGAATACAGAAAACTCATTGATATTGAGACTTCCTTTGGATTTACTTCTCAACAATAAATATCTTAATAATGACTAAGATTTTAGAGAGTATGGAAGAGCTCAGAGATTAAGAAGACTTAGAGAAAAGGTCTTAAAAGTCTTTAATCCAGACTTAAGTTTCGTAGAAATTTTAGAGAACTTAGTCAATAGGAAGGAGTCTTGTTCCAGACTATCTAGAGCTGACCGATAGAAGAAAATAAAGCTAGAGTGTTTCTCTACAGAGAACAATAGAGCTAATAAATAGGTGAGTTTAAGAAAGAAAGCACTACATACAAGCTTCATGAGACAGACCATGGATATGGGGTATAAAGAATACTTTAATTTTAGTGAAAAAGAACAAGCCCTTTCTTCAAATTAAGACTAAAAAGGGAGTGTTAAAGAAACTCTCCAGTAAAGGAAATAAGTCCATGGACTAATTGCTAAATGTGAATCTTTGGCATCATTCTAGAACTGTGGTTGGAATTAACTACTGCGAGTATGTAGAAAGTTCCATGCCGGGGTTCAAGCGTCTACTTGAGGGGAATGCCCTGTGTGGATCCGTAATTAGAGAAATGAAATATATGGTAATAAGCATAGTAATACACTGATTTTGGATAATGGGGTCAAAGCTCGAAGAGTCGAGATTAAAAATGATTCAAATACTAGAAAGTCAAACTCTTACTCTAAGAATGAGCGTAGCTATCAGAAGAGTCCTAAGAAAACAACCAGAGTTCACCTGATTTCTAATATCAAAGGGCTCCAGAACATGAAGAAATTTGGAAATGAAGTGAAGAGAAGAGAACGAAGCAGTTTTTTCACAGATCTCCGACGAGAACAAATTTTTGATTCGTTAGGCAAAGATTTAAATTTGAAGAAATGGTAAATAGACAATATTAAGAAAATATTCAGCCTTAAAGAAGAGAGTGTTATAGTAATTAGCTTCTTTGTGTAGGAAATAGACCCAAAATTGGGCTGTCATTTATTTCTGTCAATATTTTTTGACTCCAACAACGGTAGAACGGAGGTTTTGCAAGTTCATAGCTATAGATTAGGGAGCCAACTGTTTTTGGATCGTTGGATAGATAAGAGAAATAGAAAGAGAGGAAGATTTAACTGTTCTTCAGAGCTAGTCTTATATTAGGGATTGGAACTCAGATGATCCATCCTATAGGAGAAGTTGATCTACTTCTAAGACTACACAAAGTATTAACCGTTACTTTTTAGTTGTTATAACTGAGAGTACTGGAGCTTTGGAATGGAAATTTTATTAGGAAAAAGTATTTTCGCTACTCTATCTATAAATGACTTTGTTCATCGCGATTAATTTAAAGAGAGGATTAAAGAAATAAAGTTAAATTAAATAAATAGAAGTTATTTTCTTATGAATCAAGAGGAAAAGATAATTAAGAAAGACAGAATAATTAATAATCATAGAAAAGATTTTTTAGATTCCAATAGGAATAATAAGTTTAAATAAAGCATTCAGTGATAATTGTAACGAGTATTAATAGAGGCTCAAGTGAAAGCTACCAGAGATTATTATAAAGGCTCATTATTGGAAAGCCTAACAGAGATTAATTATAAAGGTCCATTCTTTGAAAAGGCTACCACAGAGATTTATTAATAAAGGTCATTCTGGAAAAGCTACAAGAAAGAATTATTAAGGTGATTGAAGAAGCCTACCAGATAGAAATAAATGAATTCTGATTGTTTCGTCAAAAGAAAGAAACTTCATTCTGCGTAGAGGAAGGACCTTGTTAGATAGAGACGAAGAAATAGAAGTTCATTGGCTATTTAGAAGAAACAATGGACTGCTCAATGTTATGGCTATTTTGAAGTGCAGACTGAGAGTAAGGATTTTGAGACTGGAAAGAAGTGTTTAATAATGCTTTTTTCCTTAGGGCATTATATTTTTGCAAACTTGTTGCAGTTAGAAACAATGAAAGTTTATATGATTATAGTTATTCTAAGTGACACCCTTTTTTATTTGAAATAAAACTAGGTAAATGTCTCCGTTTTGACTTATTGAAGAAGAAATTTTAAGATTCTAAAAGAAATAAGCAGTTAGGTTCTACTTGTATAGTAACCTGCTTAGAAAATTTATCAGATAATACAATTTGAAGAATGCATAAAGAGAGATATTCAGGATAATTTATAAAGAAGAGCAGAGTTTCTTCTTTTAGCAGAAACCTGGAGGCATTTTAGAGCTTTTGGGATTTGTATGGAATAAGGAATGTTTTTTGCTCTAGATGAGATGCGTTCGCTGTATGTCCTATACAGAAAGTTTGAAATAGAACTTACTCCAGACGCTCCAAAGATCATTTTTAGAAAACAGTACCGTCTTCCACATCGCGCTATCGGAAGACATAGATTAATTTTACAGATGAGCTTTAAAGAAAGGATATATTAAAGGCTTCTATTCGCGCACATATGTTCAACTCTTGATGTTGGT
The DNA here is from genome assembly GCA_015478945.1 of Trachelipus rathkii. Classification (NCBI taxonomy): domain Eukaryota; kingdom Metazoa; phylum Arthropoda; class Malacostraca; order Isopoda; family Trachelipodidae; genus Trachelipus; species Trachelipus rathkii. The sequence goes on from JABUQX010100188.1 coordinate 40,620, forward strand.
GGGTGGGCCTAAAAGAATTCGTTATATAACCAAGATCTGTTATGATTCTATTGAGGCAATGAATCTCTTCAGAGTCGAGATGTATACCGCTGTCCTCAATTAGACGAAATATTCTCGTCCTTAGGAGGAGTACGGATTTTTACTGGAGCTGTGATACTTGGATAGATGTCGTATTCATTGTCTCGAAGTCGAGAAGAAAACAGAAATTAATGGTTTCCGTTACTAGGAAAGGATTTATTCTGCCAAGAGATTAATTATTTGGGCACCGAATGCCCAGTAACCTATGCTAGGAGCATGAA
>JABUQX010100189.1:0-25000 GCA_015478945.1 Trachelipus rathkii
CAATTGCAAATTGTTTTTATTTTGGGAGTTCATGTTTGAAGAGAGTTAATGTGTTCCTGATATAATTTTTTCATTTGTTATTGTTTTTTCTACAATATGTGCAGTTTCTCTTGCGGTAATCGAACAGTATTCGCGATGTATGAATAATATTGTTTACGTCTAATGATGTATATATGTTGGAATCAAGACTTGCTCGTTCAGAGACACTACTCGGTTCAATTCTTAATTGGTGATTTTTTCGTTATATATGATGTCATTATCATGGATCATATAGCTATAGTGAAATACAAATAATAATAATATTATAATAATTTTTATTTAATTAAGTTTTAATATTCAAGGTAGAAGAAGATATTCTGATTATTAATTAATAATAATAATGTTAATTCAATAGTAATAATATATTAAGAATTACTATCCAATCTTTAACTTATGGCCTTTACATTGTGAGAATTTAATGCCTTGGTGGATACGGTTGTGTTTTGAAATAAGCTTAAGTAAAGTCACATTCGAATGAAGTAGCATATTGTAGTATGATATGTGGGCATTAGATACATTAATGTATATAATAATTAGTATGTATGTGGGGTTTGTTGGTTGTGGTGTTAATTATTTGATATAATTAGTGATTGAGAGATAATTTTAATCCTTAGTGGGGTGTGGTATATTTGATGCACTATGATATTGTGGAGGTGTGGAATGGGCTGATGTATGGTTGTAGTAGGTTTAGATGTCAGATTATAGAAATTCTCGAATTGGACATAATTAGTCTATGTTCGTTTCTTTTAAGTTGGTATATGATGTGTACTATAATAATATATAGGTTGTTGTTGGAGGTTTATCGGATGTGGATATTTTCAGTTCTAGTTTTTTTTCAATAATTAAACGTATCCTTTGCTGTTATTGGTCTTTTTTAATTTACGATAATGCGACCTTACTGGATTGTGTTGTTTCGCTGGATCCTTGCTGTTTTGTTAGGTCGTCTTAATATAGTCAGGGCAGAGTCGGATGGCGCGTGAGTAGCGTTTGAGTGGGCGCTGAAGAATCGGGAGGAGACTGTTAGACTGTGTCGGCTATTCTTCTGCTGTGACAGGCCCTCGTCCGTTTGGCGCCTTTTTGTATATGATTGGTTACATGGGATGTTGATATAATATTGAGCTTGATGAGTAACTGCTATAATTCTAGTGTAGGCGTATATTAATGATATAGGCTCAATTTATGTAGGTTATATAGTATTTGAGTGATAGAGTCTAGGGTATAGTGTATATTTATATTAATTATCTATCTGTGTCATATATCTATATGCATATAGCTTATATTTTATAATATACTATATAATATTATATTTATATATATAGTATTATATATATTCTATATTATTTATATAGTTAATATAGTATATATATATATATATATATATGATATATATTATTTATATATATAGTATATATATCTTATTAGTATATATATATATATATCTACTATATATATATTATAGATATATATAATATATTATATGGATATATATATATGATCATACGTCTTTGAATCACCACCTATGTCCTTATGTGACTAGGAATGATTATTTAATATATTTATTCAGATATGTATGTATATATAGTATATATCCTATATATATGAATATAATATTAATTATATATTATATATTACTATATAAATTATATTGCGTTTATAGAAGTTTAATTTTTATTTATTGTGTCTCTCTAATTATAATCTGCATACATACATTATTTATATATTATAGTATATATCTATATAGTATATATATTATTATATATTAATGTAGTATATAGTATATATATATATATATAGATATTTAGTTATTATATTTTATAGAATAATATGTATATTATATAGGTATAATAATATATATAATATATTATATATATATATCTATATTATATATATATATTATATAATATATATATATATATATATATATATATATCTATATATAGTTATATAGTATATACTATATATATTATATTCTATATTTATATTATATATATATAATATATCTTATTATTATATATGATATATATATATATATATTAGTAATGAGTATAGTATAATATATATATATATATATATATAGTTGTATATATATATATAAAATCTTGTATTTTGTGTATGATTTAAAATACATATACTGTTAAGAAACCTCAAACTTTAAATTATAGATGTCCATTCCTCTGTAAACAATTTACATTCGGTAATAATACATGTAAAACACTACAGATGTATAAGATTGTAGTAGTATATGATAAGGTTGAAATACTCCCATTTTCATACACACAAAATTTGATTTATCAGGCTTTCTCTATGACAATCGCACATACCAAACTGATTGAAAGTGGTAGCTGGAAAACGTCTGCAATTCTGTATACTGGTATAGTGTATTTACATTTCACTCATGGTAAATGTTTCCTTCAAAGACTCTATACGACTACTTTAGAATATATAGTGATATTATATATATATTAGTATATATAGTATATTATATATATATATATATATATATATATATATATATATTATATTATATTATATGTATATATATGATATATATATTATCTATATATTATATATATAGTAGTATTATAGTATTATATTATATATAGTATATATATATATATATATATATATATTCTACCATTGATTCTATCGTGAGAGATCGATGTTAGCTATTTATATATATATATATATATATATATATATATATAAATATCTATATATTATTATATATATAATATATATATATATATATTATTTATATATAATATGTACTATATATATATATATTATATAATTATATATATAGGTATTATAATATTAATATCATATATAGTATATATATATTATATATAGTGTATCATTTTCACTCATGGAATGTTTTCCTTCAAAGACCATCTCTACAGACTCTTCTAGAATACATCTATATATACTAGTATATTATATATATAATAGTATATATTTCATGTATTAAACATTAAGTAAATTATGTAAATTATATATTAAAAAAATATTAAAAATTTAATGTAAATGATGTATATATATATATATTATATATATATATAATATACTATATATAATATAATACTATATATATATATATTAATATAATATTTTTATATATAGATATATATATGCATATAATAAATTGAAATTTTTTTTTTTTTTTAAAAAAATTTTGGTAATAAAAATTTTTATAAATATAAAGTTAATATATTTATATATATATCTTCTATAGTATACGATTTTTTTTTTATGTAAACATACACCAACTGTGTTTTACGTTCAAAAGAAATTAGAATATACTAAATTTAATTGTGTTTTCATTTTAAACTCAGGTTTGATTTTTGTCAATAGCTAAATTTTTTTGAATCCTATATATGAAGCATATATATTAGAGAATATATTATTATAGTATATATATATATATATATATGATATATATATGGGATGAAAATTAAATGATGCTCGCTTACATAATTAATACATAAACATTAATGTTCAGGTGGATTTTGAACTTTACTCCTATGATGTTAAACCAAGAGTTTTTAGCTTCCAGCGCACGATAAGGCCTGAAAGGAAATCTACCAAGGATTGATGATATTCCAACATCGGTTATCCTCCGGAAGACTCCACTCCTTATTATATGTCTATACATATGAATATATTTTTGTGTGAATTCAATATATATTTTTGGAAAGATGTTTGTATTATATTATATATTTTATAGTAATATATATATAGTATTATATGTTATATTATATATATATATATATATATATATGATATATAATATATATATATATTATATATATAATTTTATATATATATATATATTATTTCTAATATATATATATATATGTATATATATAATATATATTTATATATATATAGATATTATAATATATCTATATATATATATAAGTATATATAATATATATATAATATAGTATATATATATATATAATTAATATATTATATATATTATATTTATATATATATATAATATATTATATATATATATTAGTATACATATATATATTTGTTTGAAAACATACATTAGCCGTAAGATCCGGGGTTTTGATTTGGAAGTCGGGATTTCTGAAATGCTCCATGCATTTCATACTGGAAATAAAATTGATTTTATTGTGGAGATTATTTTACTTAAAGTTCGAATCTGGGGGTGCATTACCGTACATTAGTATAATATGTATATATATATTGTAAACTATTATATATATACATCTTCATAAATACTACTGATAATATATGTAATAAAAACCTTAGCGTAAAACCTTAATATATATTATTTTAAAGAGTATATTGTAGTCTATGTAACAACCAAAATAAGTTCTTATAGTTAAAGATATCTGAATATTTTTAGTGATAGTTTTACAAATTCAGATGTCTCAAAATCTGGAAGAAAATGCCCAAGATTATATTTAAAAAATAATATTATATATAGTACATTTATCATATAAATATTTAATATTTAAATATAATATTATAGTATAAATTATAAATAATACTATATATCTAAATATTATATATTATATTTAATGAATATAATAATATATTAATAATAAATAATAATTAAAATAATATAATATTAAAATATTTAATTATAATAAATAGTATATATATTAATAATTATATATAGAAGAAAAATGTAATAATATTATATATTATATATATAAATTATATAAATATAAAAAATAAATTCATAATAATTTAAAATTAATCTTTATAATTTTCATGATATCTTAAATTTATCATACTATAATTAATTTATAATTAGATTAATATAATATATTTATATATAATATAAATAAGTAATATATATTAATAATATAAATATTTAAATATATAAATATATATATATACTCTAGTAAATTCATATTAAGTATAGTGAAGATTAGTATATCATATTATCATAAGCATAGTATGTATTAATTAAATATGCTTGGATTAAATCCATAAAACCTTCTCGTAATATACTCGAAAAATGAAATTTTGGAAAACTTATTAATAAATAAAAATATAATAGTATATACCTTAATTAATATTAATATATATAACATTATTACTATACTATGATAGGGTAATATATAATTTAACCTATAATTTATTATAATTAAAAATTTATATTATTTATATTTATAACATGTAAATTATTGTTTTCTCTAGATTATATTAGTATATTTGTATATGGAAATACTTTAATGTAAAGTGTTAAATATTATAATATTAATTAATATAAATTAAATTAAAATAAACAATATAAATATTATTAAACATATAAAAATTAACATAATAAATACTATATAATATATAAACAATATATACAATCTATAAAATAATGTAATATATATATAACTATAATATATAACATACATAATTATAAATATAAATAATATATTATATTAATTAATTAATATTAATAATAATATAGTATATATATATACTATATATAGTATTATATATAGTTTATTTTAAATTATAAATATATATATAGTTAATATATTTATATTATGAGTATATATTATTATATAATATATATATATATATTATATATATTAAATATAATAATTATAAGTGCTTGGTCTTTACGGAGATTAATTGATGTATCATTTGTGAGACATTAGACATAGTGTATTTAAAATTAATTAAAATATGATGGATATCTTAATGGAATAATAGTATTATAAGATAATATAAAGTAATAATAATTAATAATAATAATTAATAATATAATATAATAAAATAATAAGATAATAATAATTTAATAATAAATAAAGTAATATAATAATAATAATATAAATATAATAATAATAATAAAATAATAATAAAAATAATAATAATAATAATAAAATAATAAAAATTATTAATGATAGTCGCATGCAAGTCTGAAAAATCAAAATAACTTTTTTATTTCTTTATAATTAATAGATAAAAAATATTTACAATAGAATTAAATAAATAATCGAATTTAAAAATTAAATAGAACGAAGAAAAGGGCTATAACTAGGGGGATCGTCTTTCGTCATTGAGACCCAAAATAATTGTAATTAAGCGGAATAACATTCATAAATAAATAAAGAAATAGTAATAATAGTAATATAGCTTTATAAAAAATATATATGAATGATATAAAAAACTTATAATAATATAATAATAATTAATATAATAATAATAATAATAAATAATGTTAACACTAATTAATATTGAATACATTCGAAAAAGCGATAAAGAACATCGTATTGTTTAATAAGTAATAAATAATAATAATAATATTCATATCATATATAAATTAATAAATACTATCATACAATATAATATTTCATAATATAATATATAATAATAATAATCATAATAATAATATGACAATAAATAATAATAATAATATAATATAATAATATATATAATAATAAATATTAAAATAGATAATAATTAATAATAATAGTAATAATAAATTAATAAATAATGAATATTTATATAATAAATTAATATAATAATTAAAATAATATATAATGAATAATAATAATAATAATAATAATAATAATATATAATAATTAAAATAATTAATCACTCATAATTATAATAATAATAATATCAATTAATAATAATAATTTAAATAATAATATATAATAATAATAAATAAAATAATTGTAATAATATATATCAATTCAAATATCAGAACAAATTCTTTTCAGATAGAGAACAAAATACATATAAATTTTATGTTTAACATAGTAATATATTGGTTTGTAAATATATACATAAAGATTAATAAATTGCAATACATTTCTGAAATGGAGTTTAATAATTGAATCACGTGTTAACTTGGAGCCCCAAAATAATGATAGAGTGTTATTAAAGTTTAGGTAATTAATAGGTAATAATACTTAAAACCAATTTTTGATATCAATATAAGATACCATAATGATTATGATAAATAGTTTCGCAACGGAAGACGCGAACAAGGTCATCACCCATTTACGAAATCAGTTTGATAAAAATATCAATAATAATAATAATAATAATAATAATAATAATAATAATAATAAATAATAATATATATAATAATATATATAATTAATCAATAAATAATAATAATTAATAATTTAATAATAATGAATAATAATTAATAATAAATAATATATAATAATAATAATTAATAAAAACTAATAGTGGATAATTTATGCAAGTGATTAAAAAACAATAATATAATAATAAATAAGAATTGAGATTATGAATAATCATAATAATCAAATACACCCTTCCGGTAAATTAATAATAATAATATATTAATAATAATAAAGAATTAAATAACTCAAGTTGCAAGGGAGCAATAGCGACTGCCATGATGTATTATAAATTTCAGTAACGGATTCATAAAATAAAAATATTTACATTAATAATAGTTATAAACTAGATTCAAAAAGCAATAATAATACATAAATAATATACTCGTAAAAGCATTAGATACGATGTTATTACTTAAATAAAGTATTATGCATCAGCACGCAGCGCTATATAGTTCATAATTTTTATAAGTATAATTATTTGATATCATATTAAGCATATATTTTAATAAAATAATATATATATTATAATATTAGCTAAATAAAAATATATTTTAATTATAATATATAATATGATTTATTTATACTTTATTATATTTTTCTTTTGCTTTCTATCTTTTCTTATCTGGTATATTATATTTTATTTATTTTATATTATTTTATTTTTTTTAATTTAATCTTGTTAGTTTATATTAAAATAATTTTTTTTTAGTTAATTAATTATTTTCCAAGTAACAACACACAGAATTAAAAGAAAAATTTTATTTCTTCGTTTTAATATTTTTCTTGTTTCTTTTTTTAAGTTTTTATATTGGAGTTGGGGATGAGACTTTAAAAATGGGGGGATTTTCCGAAATTTTTTTTTTGAAATTTAAAAAGTTCTTTGTTATTTTTATTTTTTGTTTGTAAATTTGCATATCCAGTACTTAATCAAGTATTTCTGAACGTAATCATCAAATAGAAAGAGGAGGATACGAACTAATAAATCAATAAACTAGATAACTAAATCAATAATTAGATAAATAATGATTATATTAATATAAGTTAAGTTATAAGTTATAAGTTATATGTGATATCTAGTTATTAATATATGTTAAATTTATAAATATTAATTTTAATTATATTCTATTATAATTTTAATTATTATTATATATAATTATATATATTACTAATATATATAGTAAATTTTTATATAATTTATTGATATACTAATTATATAATTATATAATATAATTATAATTTTTATATAATATACTATATATAGTATTATATATATTTAATATATTTTATAATATATATCTATAGTATATAATATGATTATATATATTCATTTTAATTATTTATTTATAGTAATTTATAATTTATTAATTAATAATTAATATTACATTATATCTAATTATTATTATAATTTACATAATTATTTTTTAATCATTATATATATTATATTATATATACTTATAATTATTATTAATTATTTATTATATTTATCTTATTATTATTATTATATTAATTATTATTATTGATGGTAGTAGTAGTGGTCAAAAAAGTATATATTATAGTATATATATAGTATATAAGTATATTAGTAGTTATAAGTTATATATATTGATAGGTTATTTAGTAGTTAGCGAGATATATGATATATATATAATTTATATATATAATTACATTATTAATTTCAATTTTATTTATTATTATTATTAGTTATATTATTATTAATTATTATAATATAATTCATTATTATTTTCTTATATCTTTTTCTTATTCTTTATAAATTTATTTTTTTTATTATTTTATCTATTATTATATATAATTTATTATATTATATATAATTAAATATATTTTTGTTATTAAATATTTTCAATATTATTGTCAATTTCTTTTAAAATTATTATTATAATATCTTATTACTTTCTCTTAGAAACACAACAAAGGATTTATTATTCTTGCCAAAAGTATAGATATTATATATATATTTTTGTGGATTCTCTATATTTATTCATATTTATATTTTAATCATTTGTATATTCTCTATTACTTTATATTTCTTTCAAAATCCAATTTCTATTAGACATAAATAATTGAAAAATATATATTAGTTATTTAAATTATTTAAAGCAAAAGAATATTTCACATTACTTTGACTCTTATCTTGTTTAATGATAATGTTATAAGAGTTATTATTTTCACTAGTGTAGAGGATCAATAGCCTCATTCTTTAATATTTTTATTCCTTCATTTAAAAATTATTATTTAAATTATTCATTCTACTCAACTGGTTACTCCGAATTGATAATCTCTAGCATTAGGAACCATATAGAATTCCATGCTTCTTTCAGTAACTCTAGGCATTAATTTACTAGAAAAAGGTTATACTCTTGATGCCCGCGGTAGGTTGGATGCAGTTACGGTACCTTGTATAGAAAAAAATGTATACTAAATACTAAGAAATTCTGATGATATTTATGTAGAATATTATTTATGTATTAAATACAAGCTATTGATCTTTATAGCCTAATTTATGAGTACATAGTGTATTGATATGATATAAATGTTGTATAGTACTAATTAAATTCTTGGGTTATCTTCTTCGAAATAATTTTTTTATTAGCAGTAATTTAAATAAAATATGTATATTCTGAAGTTATCATTAAATATTTGTTTCTGGCTATTTATATATGATTCATTCTCCTTTAGAATTGTATTATATTTGTATGTGCATCAGCATGTATACTTGTAAGCACATAGATGAGTGTGACAAGATTGATACGTAGGATCAAATATGTTTGGATATATTGAATCTAGTGGTAAGTTATATAAGTATGTGAGTGTCTCTGACGAGTGTATTAATTTGTTTCATATATAATGTTACACATGATATGTATTGTACAAAGTCTTATGTGTTGTCACATTGCTTGACATGAAATTTAATTTTCTATTTAATATTAATGTCATTAATTGTTTTTTCCTTATTAATAATAAATCAAGAATTACTATATTAATTTTTATAAATTTTGTAAGTAGGCTAAATTTATATTGTTTTTTTAATAATTATAGTTCATTTTACGTGATTATTATAATCATTTATACTAATAATACACATAACTATATAATATATCTTATATATATAGACATTTCGAATAAATATATAACATATTAGAAACATATTAAATAATAGAGCAAGGTTACAGAAAAACAATAATATTGATATATTAGAGATAGGAAAAGACAAATTATTATTATAATATTTGATTTTTTTTAGTACATCATATACATAATTAATATCAAATATCTTTATATTATTTATAGAGTGATAGGTATTTATAGTTAGTTCAGTTTGAATGTAGTATTGAAGTATGTATGAGTATATCTGAGAAAATGAGTGTGAATGAGAAATAAGCATTAAGATACAACGAGATTATATTTTCTGATGTGGCAATTGATTATAAATATATGTATAGTTACTATGGTACGCTATAGTGTATTATGTTAGACAGCATAGATGCTTATGTCAAAGATATTTATATTTTTGTGTTATAAAGTATATACAAGAATTTAAGCATGGTTATATAGTAGAGGTACGTTATGAAGTACAATATGTTATGTAAATATCATTTTTAAGTAGTAAATATTGTATCTGCTAAGCATTGAATATTACTATCAAGAATATAATGTTAATACTATGTACATTGATTGATATAAATATAGTGTATATGTATTTTTATAAGTATATATACATATATAAAATAGCATCACGATACATATGCAAGAATAATTATGTTTATGTATTTTGGTTTATTGAGGATATACTAGCATTAAGCAGTTGGTGTTGTACTGATAACTGTTACCATGATTTAATTGTATAAAATTCTTTTAATAAATTTGTTATATATGAATATTCCAATTAATATTTAATGTATATTATATTTTAACTTTAAATAAGACATGGTGTAATAACAGTGTATATTTCTACCGTTATTGTGATCGTTAGTATTATTATGATAATAATATAATATTCTTATTAATAATTGAATAATTGCACATGAATCTCCAATAATATTATATTGTCATATATCGTATATTTGATCTATGCATAGGTAATCAATGTATTAATTCATAGTATTATAGCTCGTTCACAGCTTCTGACTAGCATTAACAAATTTGTATACATTAAATTCTCAATCTCGATTTCTAGACTTGTATTTTTTTAATTTAAACTTTCACATAGAATACACTCTTCGTAGTCTTCTACTTTATGGGTTAAATTTTATTAAATGATTTAACATATTGGTTTCATGACACTTTACATTTTGGGTCTTTAGAAGATTAATAGTATTGCTATATACTATATATACAAAATCTGTTGATACGTTTCAAATATCTGGTTCGTAGGTACTATTTTTTTAATAGCTACTAAAACTTATCTTATGGAGAAAATTGTTCACTTATAAGAACTTGTAATAAGATAAATAATCCGACTATTATATATATATAATTATAATTTTATATATATATCTATATATATAATATATATTATATAGCATATAGCAAATATTAGAACATTATTATAAAATTTCTTATGAAACATGATAAATGTTATTTAGTTGGTATATATGATAGGTTCAGTTAGTAGTATGTATTAATATTATTTAATATTATGTTATTTTATTTTAGTATTATATAGTATATATTATATATTAAGTATACGTCGTGGGGATATTTATTAGTCTATTCGCTCAAATTTTAAAGCAAAACGAGGCTGCTCGTCAAGTGCGATATAGTCACCCAGGGGTTCACCCTGTCTCTTTCCTGTTCCTAAGTGTCGTTATCCACGTTAAAATGTTCATATGATATCGATCTATTTTCATGGTTATGGGGATGGTTCTGCAATCGGCAGATGGCTAAGGTTGCATTGTTCTGCTAGTCAGTCTGGAATCCAGTGCGGTGTGTTCGGACTCCATAGATGGAGGCTTAAGATTTCTTTATTGTTCCCGTAAGTTGTTTTTTCTTTACTAACTTATTAATTGCGGTTATTGAATTATATATTATAGGTTGATTATATATATATATATATATACTGTTTTAATATTATAATGTTATACTGATTATATATATAGTAATAATTATAATAAGTTATATTAGTATACACTTAGTGTATATTAGTATGTTAATTAGGGTAGTGTAGTCTAGGTATAGTTTATATTATATATATATATGTATAGTTATATCATATATATAAGCTATAATATGTACTCTATATTCTAGCCTATGATAATAGGTATATATATTAGTATATTTATTATATAAATATATGTTAATAGTTAATAAATTTGTGGGTTATGAGATATATAATTATATTACTGTTCATAGTTATAGTTTCATAATTATAATATAGTAATTTATTTGTATAATATTATTATTCAATAGTAATATATATAATATACTGATTATGATATATATATAGTTATCAGTATATATTATATATAGTTATATATCATATATATATATTAATATGTGTATATACTATATGAGTAAATGATATTATATAGTGATCAGTTATTATAGTAATTCATTCTGATATTAATATATATATGTATAGTTATTTTTTGTAATTAAGTATATTATAGTATAATATATATTATATATAGTTAATATATATCATATATATATAATTATATATAATATATAGTGATATTATATTATATATATTAAATAGTGTATATTATATTAGTACTATATGCTCGTTATTTAATATTTAGACTGGTTGATATTTAACAATGACTACATGTATAATATTAACTAGAGCTTCTTAAGTTAATCTTATACCATAGGAATAATGATATCATTGAACTCTGCTAGTTGATATTAGAGAATGGTCAGCCTGTAGTGTATATTTTGTTTTCATATTATATAGCTAGATCTGTATGTATGTATTTTCATGAGAAGTTTATACTTAATGTTTGATCAAATATAACTTCCATTGTTTAATTAATGGACTACGGAGGAACTCCGCCCCCTCCCACTACTTCAAGTTAATCTATCAAGATGCTCGGAAAAAAAATAATAATTATTATTGCCCCAGTAATTATGAAGTTTATAAATATATAGACTATGATGTAATTATAAGATAAAGGACATGCATATGGAAAGCGAATGATAAATGGGAATCTTTTATTACAATATGAATTTGGGTGAAATACTCATTATTTTTTCATAATTGTAACCATCTTATTGTAAAACACATAGTTAATAATGAACAGTGCAGTGAAATTAATATAAATTAACTTTATATTTAGAAGTATATATAATAATAATAATAAATTTTTAATAAATAATTAATAAATAATTATAATATTATAATGAAATGATTGAATTATAGATCAAAAAATAAATTTGTTAATAAATTCATATAGAATTATATAATAATATATCATTTAAATAATATATATATATCTCACCCACCTTTTCTCAATAAAAATACACCATCCATACTATAATAATCAATAATTAGTTAGAGTAATATCGAATACATAATAGTCTAAGCTGTATAATACCAGTATTATATATGATAATAGAACATCTCATCTACTAGTCATTATTAGTAATACTTTATCTCTATATATCCTCTATACACCTACTGTTCACATAGCGCATTATCCCTCTTCTATACATCTGCTCTCTATATATATCGAAATACACCTATATAATCCCTTCTATACTCATAATCCTCGGCCTATCCTCTACTTACATCGTCCTTCCCTATCCGGTGCCCATAACTATATACATAATTACTAGTTTACACACACGGCTATTTATAGCTTCATCTTTACCTACTACTATATATCTACGTTATACCTATATCTACATACTGTCCTCTCTCCCGCAGTCGCAATAATTATATATACTCTATATATATACTTCATACACTCTAATACCTAGGCCTCTTGCGCTTGTCTTCTTAGCATACAATAAATGACGATTCTCTATATATTCTAAAGTCACCTATTCTTATACTACTCTGATGTACATTTCTTTTTGCGAATGTTTAATGCCGACAGTTTCCGAAAGGTATTGAACGTAAAACTTATAAATACTTAAAGACGAACATAACTTACTCTATTGACAAGAATCTAATCTAGTCTTATATAATATCATATTGTTAGAGATGGTGCCTCGTACTGTTCTGACAATGACTCTTGATATATGTGTTATAGTGTGTACGTCATTAGCTTTCTAGATCCATGTATATGATGAACATATGGAACTTGGGCATATCACTGGATAAGGACTACGAGTAATTACTGTTAGTTGTATATAAAACTCTTTAGACATATATCTGTCGCGGAATAGCAGCTGGTTATGTATGGTATATGGTAAATATGTAGCTATAAAACACAGAAGGATATGTTTTGATAAGCTAGAAGGGAATATACTTCATTGATTACGAATATGGAATAATGTATATATACTTAAATCTTTATAAATGAGAATTAGATAATGTGCAGATACGAGAAAGTGTGAACTGTATTTGTCGATTTAGACTTGTATAGCGTGGATATGTACTTGTAGTGTCAAGATATGTAAACTATATGAGGTTTGCAGAAAATTATTTCGACTAGCATAATCATAACAGATCTTTTATTAATATACGTATATTCTTCTTTTATTTTTGTCAATGTTGTGTATATATTATAATGCAATATATATATATATTATTATATATATATATATATATTATATATATATTATATACTATATATATATAATTTATATATTAATTATATATATATCTTAATATAATTATATATAAATATTATATATATATATAATATATTATATATTCCTAATATATATATATATATATAATATAATATATATATATATATATTCTATATGATATATAATATAATATATAGTAGTATATATATAATTATTATATAATGATATATATATCTTATATATATATAATTATATATATATATTAATATAGTATTATAATATATAATATATTATATTATATAATAATATATTATATAATAATATATATATATATATATGTATTATATATTATTTTATAATAGATATATATATATTAAATATATATTACAGTATATAATATAGTATATATTATAAGTATTGTTTCTTTCCGTTTTGAGGAGACATAGAATTCTGTATAAATTGAGCATCTAATTTATTTTCATTAGAATAATATATATTAGCTACTCCTAAATATCTGCTAAGTCGCTTGATAAAGACTGACTACCGTGTAGACGCACGCGAAAATAATTATCAGAAGTTATTTGACTTTAAAAAACTTTATACTATATATTTATTTTATATATATACATTTTATATAATAAACTATTTTAATATATATTATATATATTATATATTAGTTAATATATATATATATATTATATATATATTATAGTTATAGTATATATTATAATATATATATTTATTATATATTATATATATATTATATATATTAATATACTATATAATATATATATATATTATAAATTATATATTATATTATATAATATATATATATATAATTAAATATAATATATATATATATATATATATATATTATATATATATATATATTAATATATATAATATATATATATATATATTTTATATATATTATATAAATTATATATATATTTAATACTATAATATTATAAAAATTATATATTAATATATATATTATATATATATATATATAGTTAACTATATAGATAAAATGATACGATACTATATGTAGGGCTAAGGTAAGAATATATTATATATATATATTCTTCTATGATTTAATAAATATTATATATATATACTAATTATATTATTATATTATTATTATATATATATAATATAATTATATATAGTGATATATATATATATTATACTATTATATATATTATATATATATAATAATATTATAATTTATTTATATATATATTATACTATTATCTAATATATATATATACAGTACTATATATTATAATATATACCGCTAATTGTAGGCTGATAAGAGTATGTGGGATATATTTAGGTGCTTACCGGTATTCACTACGAGAAATATAATATTCTATATATAATTATCGCAATCTTTAATTAACTAAGTAAAATAATGAAGAAGACAAGAGTCAATCCTCATTATATCATATTATTTTATAATAGGTTAACATGATAAAGGTATAAGACGATATATTGACGTAAAAGCTATTTTTATTATCTCATCTAAAGCCTATTATCTTTATGAGTATGTAGCGAATATGAGATATATTATATAATTGTATACAAAATGAAACAAGCATGCCTACAAAAAACATTCTAAATGAATCACTCTATAATGAAGCTAAACAAAAACTAGTAATTAATTATTTAATTTATATATAATTATTAAAATTAATTATTATATTAATTATTATTATTATTTATAATCTATTTATTATTGTATATTTTTATATATATATATATATATATTATAATTATTATATTATTATTATTATAGTAGATTCTGTTGAGATGTCTGGAGCTGTACGTCCGATGTATTATAGATGATGAGAAGTAGAGTTAGAGATTTTTTGAATAATATTTTTGTATATACTTATTTTCTATTTTTTTAGGGGCTCGAATCGCAGGATTGAGGTGATGACAGTAGGGTGGATGAAATCCGTATATTACTGTACGTTCCAGCTCGGCAGGTTATTAACTCGAGATGATCACTTGACTCTCATTGATTACTCAATTCTAGTGTATATTATTATTATTATATTTATTATTTCCATTTATGTGTATTATTGTCTTACTCTGTTTTAAAATAATACTATTAAACTTAAATTTAGACTATTATACATTCTAGTTTATTTGACGGAATGGTTTCATTGACAATTATCTTATCATCTATAGTCTGCGATTTAATTACTCTTACATTATATCTATATTAAATATATATTTACTTTTATTATTAATTATTTTGGAGTGTATTTATTTTATATTTTTATTATCTTAATATAATCTATTTATTATTATCATTTTATATTATTATTTCTCTATATATTATCATTAATTATTATTTAAATTATATTTATTTGACGAGAATGTGTTCAAGGTCGCTCGCGACGGCATCTTAATGATATTCTTTAAGAAGTCCATACATCCATATAAACGTATAGACAAGATAATAGATATTAACAAGTTTTTACGACTATGATCTGGCTCAACCATGCTAGAACATACGGATCGAGATATATATACTTTGAGTATGTATTTAAAATAAATAAGATTTAATTATATTTTTTTTTATGAACTGAATAATTCATTTTCAAGACTTTCAATATAATGCTAAAATTTACTTATATTCTAAGAAATTACACATTAGTATGCAAACTCAAAAGCATAATTATCTTTTTCATCTTAGTGTGAATAAAAGTATAGTAAGCTGATAAAATAATTTTTTTTTTGTTACGTATATATACTTAATATTATTACTGCTAAATGAAAAGTTTTCTTTTTTCTTATTTCTATTATGTTTATAACAAATATTCAATAAAAAGACAGTTATGAAAATTTCAACCAATATATATAGTCTATAATTATTATATATATAATATTATATCATATTATTTTACATCTTTAAATATATACATCTATAAGACAGATAAATTAGATGGTTATCTATAGTCAATATAGAATTGCAATATACTTAGTAATTGCAATATGCGAGTAGAGAGTAAATATGAATAGAAAAGAAAAAAGAGTAGAAAAAAAAAGGGATAAAAAAGTATAAGAAGAAATATAATAAATAATTAATAAGTGATAATAACAATAATAGGTATTATAAAAAATCAATAATAAATATGAATATATATAAAAATTATAGATTTTTGTTTTGGTTTTTATTTTGGATAATTTATTATCCAACTTTATTCTTATCAAAGTGAGAAATCATATATGATATAATTTTTTAGGGAGGATGCTTTGGGGCGAATTAAATTTAGATTACTATCGTTATTCTAGTTAAAATACACATTTTCGTCATTTTAAGTAGTACTTTCTATCTATTATATATATATCCAAATATATATATATATATATATTATATATATATATATTATTATATAATATAATATGAATATATATATTATATTATATATATATATATATATTATATAAATATTATATATATTATATATATATATATAATATGTGATATATATATATATATATATAAATATATAATTTTATATATTGTATATAGTATATAATCTGTATTATATATAAATTTATTATTTATATCTATATAATATTATTATAATATAGTTATATATATTAATACTTATTATATATATATATATGATAATATAATATATTATATAGAATATAATATATTACATATAGTATATATATATATATAATAATCTATATATTAAATATATTAATATATAGTATATATATTAATATATAGAAATATAATTTTATATAACATTTATATTATATATATAATGAGAGACGTTTCGGGTATATATAACGTATATGACCTATACTATCATCCTACAGTATAATATGCTACACATCTGCAAGTGTAGAATATAATATATATATTTTTTATAACATACAGTATAATAAAATTAACTAATTAATAAACTGTAATATAGCCTTTATATGTTAATATATTAATTACAATAAAAGCCACCGAAAAATTACCTAATTACCTGATGTTTACGTTGCATTCATTTATGATATATTATAATATTATATTATATATATTAGTATAATATTATTATATATATATATATTTAGTATCTATATATATTATATAACTAATACTATTTATATATTATATTATTAGTAATTAATATTACTCATGAATATACATTGATATATATATATCCTATTTATAAAATTATATATATATAAATATATACAGTTATATATAAATATATTTATATATATATATTATTATTATATATAATATAATAATATTATATATTATATATAATATATATAATATATTATATATATATATATATTATATATATACTATTATACTATATATATATATAAATTATATATATATTATTAATTATATATTAATATATATTATAATATAGTATATTATACTATATTAATTATATATAAATATATATATATTATATTACATTATATATATATATTATATATTAATATATATTATATAATATAATATATTATATATATACTATATAGTTATATATAATTTATTTTATATTTAATATATTAATAGTCATATACTACATTTTCCTCTATGGTATGATATATGTATTCAATTCTAAGATTTTGATAAATACAATATAAATAACCTACCACCTATGATACGAATAAAGAATAATATGTGTAAGAAGGGGTTTTTCTCAGCCTATATGGCCACCAGTACAGGTAATGAATTTTGATAATTTATATATTATGCTCTTATAAGTAGACATTCCACCTCTCATTTTTTATTATTGTTATTATTATTTTTTAAATATAATATAGGAAAGTAATCTTACTTATTTAGATTAATTTCTTTTCCTTATTACAATTTATAATATATTTTAACTTATTATAATATTAATTTATTATTACTTATATAATTATTTTACTATTAGTAATTATTATTATTATTATTATTATTATTGATATATTATTAAATATGTTATTATAATTTATATTATTTATTATATTTATTATTTATTATTATTTATATTCTTATTTAATTTAATATATGTTAAATATATATATAATTTATATTATATACATATAGCGACAAGGTAGTGTAATATGTATATATAGAACTACTATATAAATATCCATATACTATCCTGATTATAGTAAGCAAGTATAAGTTTAACCAGGCAAAACGTAGACTCATCGTACCCTTTGAGTGTAATTTAAATAAAAAGATTATTATTTCTTTTTTATGACTGAATAATTTAGTGTTTAAAGAATAAATAATAAATTAAGTCGTTCCTTAGAATCACGCATTGAATGCAAACCAAGCATAATTTCTTTTTTCATCAAAATAAGGAGCCGGATGCTGGAAATAAATTTTTTTTTTGTTACGTTATTTAAATATTTTTTATGCAAGAAAGTTTTTCTTTTTTCAAATGTTTTGTCACATAAAATGTCAACTGATCCATTTATGAATATCTTCAGACAATCTATATGTAATAATTTATATAATTAACATTAACATTACCAGTTAACATAACATTAAGATTTAGAATTATATATATATTAATATATATATAATATATATATATATATAATATATTATATATATATATATATATATATATATATATTAGTATTATTATATATATAGAATATATATATATATATATATATATATTTATTATTATGAATATATATAATTATATTTATATATATATTTAATATATATAATATATATATATGTATATATATATTACTTATATATATATATAAATATATATATATATATTATTATATATATTATATATTATATATGTATATATATATTATTATTATATATATAATTATATATATATATAATAATATATACTATATATATATATATATATATATATATATATATATATATTATACAGTATATTGTACATACAGTATATATATATACATACATTTACATATAATATATGTATATAATATTATATATATATATATATATATATATATTGTATGTTATTTTTAAAGTATTATATGAATTATGTTTCGATTTTTTAAGATTTTTAAAATACTATAAAATAAATTCAACATATATCTACAGGTATATTATATATATATAGATATATACTCTCTTTGCATATTTATCGTAGTAGTGATATACATTCACTAACAATATATATGCTTTATATTATATGTATAGACATTCCTAACCTATATAAGATACGTAATATATATTATATATATATTATTTATTATATATTATATATATAATATATATATATATATATATTATAAATTAATTATTATTTATTTAATGCATATCACCATTTACTGCATGGTTGCAAGGTGGTGTTGGTGGGGTGATAATATAAAAAATAACCAAGCCACATGACGAAAGACAATATGGTAGAAAAGGGGGTTTTCAGCTTTGCGCACCAGAAGGAATGAAATTTTGATAATTTTCTTTATTTGAGCTGCTACCTCTTCAAATTCTTTTCCATTTTCTCTTTATTAGTTTCATTATTTATTTAATTTTCCAAAATATACAAAAAAATTTTTATGTTAACATTTGCAACTCCTCCTTGTGCTTCAAAAGAAATTTAATTTAAATGATAAAATGAAAGTTATTTTTCACTATTGACAGTATTTAATACATTAACCAAAAGCAATCCAGCTACAGACAGTATATTCAGAAAAATTCTAATTTATCTGATTTCAGCTTTTGCTCTTTTATTTTTCCTCTGCTTTCTTCTTCCTTCTCCATTTGTTCATCTCTTTCATTATTTACAATATAAACGGTATGGTTTCCACTGCGTTCACATTCGACGACGGTCGAATCACATATATAAAAATAGTATATATATATTATATATATATTATATATATTATATTATATATATATATATATATATTATATAATTATATATAGGTTATATATATATTATTATAATATTATATATATATATTATTATAAATATATTATATATATATATTAATATAATTGCTTATATTTATCATATAACATGTTTACTACTTATAATTAAATGGAAATATATAAAGTTATATATATATATATATATATATATATATATATATATATATTATATTATATATATATCTTAAATTTTCCCAACATCAAATTCAACGATACTTATTATGTAATTGAGACATTGCAATTAACATTATAGGATATTTGAGCTGTTTTTCTCAAAAAGACGTTCAAAATACCAAGATTTTTCACGTCAGATTTAAAGCCGTGAGGACTTAGGCCTTTTTTCCATAAAGAATAATAATAAAATAATAATATAATAGATAACAATAATATAATAATAATAAGTTAATAATAATAATAATAATAATATAATATATATATAATATAATTATATATTATAAATACTATAAATTTATAATTTTAATAATAAATAATATAATTAATTATTATTATTTAATATTAATTAATTTTATATATATATATATCTTATTAGTTTAATTTATTATATTTTATATTATTATTATTATTATATATTTTATACTATATAATAGGTATGAGATATCAGAATTAATACATATTAATATTATAGTTAATTATATATTATTAACTTTATATATCATTATTAATAGTATTATGTATTTATTATTCAATATTGGTTCATTTCAATTAGTGTTGCATTCCTTATTCTTCCTACTATGGGATCCTTTTCATCTCACTTAATCATGATAATCCGTAATATGAATCTGCTATTAACAATTTGATTTAGATCTGATAGTTATTCTTTAACCATTCTCCTCTCTTCGTGAAATTCTTTGATATGCAAACTTCATCTACTTTTGGTTTATTTATGTTAGATTTACTCGTTGAAATACTTTATTCAATATATTACTTGTAATTCTTTCGTATTATTATTATACTTACTATGTAAATCTTAATGCTTTAATAACACTATGTCCTTTCGTATGCTAATACTTGACTTAATATTAAAACATTTAAAGTCATATAAAGGCCATTTGATCTATTAATCTGACAAATTTTATTTTAAATAATTACTTGTATATATAGTATGATTATAATTAGTTCTTGATGCATCAGCTCCTAGCGGAATGAATATGTTCTCACTATTCAATAATAATTTCATAACCTGTCAAATAGATATTACTAGTGCAAATAATATGATACCGTATACCTATATATATACAGCCCATTACATATATATATATTAGATATATACACCTTAGCATATACCGCACCGCAATCCTGCTATACCATACCGCTGTATCAAACTAGTTCACATACTTAGAATCTATGGTTGTTATATGACTAAAATAGGTTAAATGGCAACAATGACACATAAATATAAATGATTTCTCCTAACTGGTCGCTATTATGTAGAGCACGAATATATGTTCAGCTACACTAGCATAGCGAAAATATAACTGATGTGTATATTATCTTGAGATCCTTATAATTAGATATATATATATATATAATATTGGTAGAATAGTATATATTATTGAGTAATTCATCTAATAAATTGGTTTTTACAATACAAAAAACGATCCGCGAGTTATGAGTAATTATACTTGCTAAATGGTACATTACTAACATCAGATCTTAAGTCAAAATTCATCAGTATGTCGTAGACTAACTCATTTTAATAATGATGTGTCATACGTAAATAAGCTATCATTATAATGACTCTATTAATGTAAAATGGAATAAATATAAAGTCTGTATTTTAAACTTAAATTTGACTTTTCTCAGCCATACACTTCAGTTCGGAATTCAAATCATGGTACTACACACTAATAGTCTAATATGATCTAAGGTACTAGTATAATAATATAAATAAATTTTGGTATATTATACTTAATATTGTTTTATATAGTATACTTGTCATTTATTATTTCTCCTGTAGAAGTAATAACATCAAGTTGCTAGCGCGTAAATTTTTGTTTTATATTTCTTCTTTGAAAATTGCTATATTAAATTTTTTTGTACTTAATCGCGATTTTCCAGGATGTCTAATTTATATTATAGTAAAATAGTAATAAATAAATATTTAAAAAGATTTCAATTATAAATCAATCTACAATAATACGTAACTTATTAACATAATTAATGACTATAAATTATAGATTAGATTAGTTATACTAATGCTCACACTTGTCGAAACCTCGCTTTGTTTAAGAACTGAGCTTTTTGATTTGAATGGAAGAGTTATCAATAGGTATGCGGATTGTTCTGGTTATTAGGGGGGAGCAGTTCTCTGTTAACCTCCTTCATACTACTTGTATTCAAGTGTCAGAATCGTTTGTCAATTTGTAGCTGCGTTGACATGCTATGTTCCAACTTTTTTTAAATGTTAATAGCGATTAAAATTGGATAACTTGAACCTGCCGCTTCAGGTGGGAATTAAAATTGTAGATTAGACAAATTTATACTCCATGTGTTTTATTAATTGTTGGTGCTCATTAAAGATTATACTAGAGGAAAATGAATCTCTAATCTCTACATTAATTATTTAGTGCTCGGATACTTAAAGGTGTTTTGGGGTTTAAGCCGCAGGTGAAGCATTAGTTTTAGGATTATTCCCTACCATTTTTTTTTTTGCAGATTTACAGATTAGAATTTTCTCTGCTTTTTTTCTAGGATCCTTCTTCTTCCCTTATATAGAAACAGGCGTTTAGGGAATCAGGGCCTTTTTCTAATCCTGATAGGGCTTCAATTGATTCAAAGGTCATGGTAATTGTGAGGTAATTGATCCCTTTAATATTTCTAGATGGCCTACGACAAACGGGTTCCGATATGAAGAACTAAAGTCTTAATTGCTTTCTCAACTAATTGTTTTCGGGGTCTATTCAACACATTTATATTAAATTATTCCTCAAATTTCTATACCTTTATAATACTACTATATATCTTATTAGTATCTTATATCTTTATATTATCTATTATATTATATCTTTTTATTCTTATATATAAATTATTATTATAGATGATATATAATATAGTGTATATATATTAATAGTTATTATATATATTATATACTATATATTATAATTATTTAGTATATATTATATTATATAGTATTTTAGGTAATTTGTAAACGCTAAATTGATAGATATAGAAATAATATTATATATATCTTAACTATTATCATATACTAGTAATATATATATATAATATAATT
>JABUQX010100189.1:35000-40905 GCA_015478945.1 Trachelipus rathkii
AACAGGGCCTTGGATTTTCTTTTTTCAGATTAGAACTCAAATATTTAAATCTTTAAAGATTCTACTTAATCCTTTATTTGTTGATAAAATCTATTTAACTTCCTTGAGACCATTTTAGACCAAACTGCCTACTTTTGATTCCTGCAGAAATTTACGTAAAATTACTAACAGATCGGTTCCGAAGCTTATTAGAAGCCCTCGCAATATTATGAGACACTTCCATTTGCAACCTTTATTTTTCATTCTACTATAACTTAAATTAGTAATTTACCATCAAGATTTAATTTCCTAAAGAATTTGGCATCCTCGGTGTCTATTTGTTAAGTGTGGCAGCTGTAATACCGCTATGTAGAGTCAAGACGGGCAAGGGTAGCATAGGGTAAATAAGTGACGTTGCCGATATTTTTTGTAGCCTAAATCTTGGACTGTGACGTAGCACGGTAGATCGATAGTTCTGGTAACTTTTTAGTATACAACTAACTTACTGGGTATTTTTTTCATGTCTGGCGTCCCCTGGGGTTCCGGAGAAACCTTATTCATGCCGTTCGCAGGTAATTTATGGTAGTGTGTATGCACGTATTAGTGTGTACATGTATCTTATTTTGTTTCTTTATCCTCTAGCTCCTAGGTTCTCCCTAAGCCTTTGTTTTCTATTCAGTATGCTATGACCATAGTTCTTTCGTGGGTGTACGTAGGTTTTTTATCATTTTAGTATATATTTTTTAGCGCTTTCTAATACTTACTGCTACTTTTCCTGAACTTTTTAAAGCATTTTCCTATAGATCTGGCCAACCAGAGCTAAATTTTCAAAATTTTTTTAGCACTTTTAATAGTTTTTTTTATATCTTTAGCGTTTTTTTTTAAATAGTTTTACGCTTTTTAGATATAATCGAAATTTAATGACGTTTTTAGCTTTTTCTAGTTATTTGGACACTGATAATGTTTTAGGTTTTTAGCACTTTTTAGCTTTTGATATATTTTGCAATTTTAGCCTTTCTAGTACGTACAGCTATTCCTAACTTTTTTTAGGCCCCTTTTTCTGTATTTCATTATTTCTGTTTATTCTGCAGACTATTGGTAATTTTTATGAATTTTTTAGCAACTTATTTTAATTTTTCGATACTTTTTAAGCCTTTTTTATCTCTTTATCATTTCGCCTCACAGCTACGTCCACTTAGAACGGATGCGGAAGCAAGTTAGGCGTAGTGTTTTGACGATCTTCAAGAAGCAAATGAGTCTCTATATTAATTGTTGTTTTAGAAGTTCAGTGTAAGAAACAACAGACATACAAATATAAATGGGAAAGCGTATTTTCAAAAGAAGATAGAACGGTGTACGAAGGAATTTGCTAATTCATTATTCCTACTATTTTATTTTATTTTTTGTGAGAATTTTACCTAAATCTTAATTTAGTTTAAAATATATAAAAATAAAAAAGAAGTTGGTGCTTTTCTCTTTCAAAAAAAGCAAGTAATTCTTTCTGAAGTTCATGTATGCAACATAAAACTTTTCCTCTTGATAGCCACCTAACTTCCGTGTGTAAAATTAAGCATCTATGCTGGCAATCCATATCTACACAAACATTGAGTCTATTTTAGAAACATGAATTTTGAAGCTTTGGTTAAGATTGCTCAGGAATTAGGATTGAGCGGCAAAGAAGCTAGAGATTTTACCACCAAAGAGAGAGCTGCTGAATCCGCGAGACAAAAAGAATTGAGAGCTGCAGAGAGAGAAGCTGCGAAGGAGGCAGCAGAAGGGAAGCGATTGATAAAGCGGAACAGAGGGAGCATGCATTGGAACTTGAAAGAATAGAAGTATAGGCAAATAACCTTAATCAACGCCAAGTGACGAACAATAATGATGTAAGGGCAAGAGTACCGAGACTCCCGCCATTTGCCGATAATAGCGATGAAATCGATTGTTATTTAGAAAAATTTTAGAGGTTTACAGAAAATAACGAGTGGGATAAAAAAAGTTGGGTATCGCATTTAAGCGCCTTGTTAACTGGGAAAGCTCTCATGACGTACTCTCGTATACCGAAGGAGGATTCCAAAAATTACGATAAATTGAAAAATGCCTTACTATTATGTTACAATTTAACTGAAGATGGGTACAGGATAAAGTATAGGAGCGGGAAAGCACTCAATGATGAAAGACCGGATCAATTCATTGACCGATTAAAGAATTATATGTTAAAATGGGTTGAACTCTCTGAAGTCAATAAAGATTGTATAAAAACTTACACAATGAATCTTCAGAAATAGCCTTTGGCATTACCATAACTTACAATCCAATAGTTAATAAAGAGGATTCTTCGAAGAAGGAAGACAAGTACATAGGTGAAGATCCCTGTGATCGTCTAAAACCAAGATGTCAGATGACATGTTTCAAATACGGAAGAATTGGTCACAGAGCAATTGATTGCAAAAATTACAATCATCTCAGGAAGGATAACCGACCCTGAAATTACTATAATAATTGGAGGGATGGTCCAAAGGTAGCGGCCTTAGCAATAACGAAAATTACTTACGGATCACAGGAACAAGATAAAGCCTGTACACATAATGCTAAGTCTTCGCATGTGAATCAATATACAAAACCCAAAGACGTCTCAAAATAGGCGAACGCAGATAACAAAGTTACTCTAGTATGTGGTAAGCGAATTCCTGTTGTCAGGGTAGCATGTGTAAAATGCAGTAGTGAAAAAGTAAACTAAACATACAAAAAACAAGAATGCCGGTAGCTAACGATCGAGTTAACGGATTCAATGTCGATGTACTAAGAGACACGGGATGCGATTGTAGTATTGTCAAAGAAAAATATACATCAGAAAGTCAAAGAACTGGAGAATGGAGACAAGTATTAATGAGTGACAATACAATAAGAGACGCTCCCGCAGTCAAAATTGATGTTGTACGCCCTATTACACGGGATATGCCAAGGCCATATCTCTTGACGACGCTATATATTAATAATTGAAAACATCCCTGGGGCAAGGAATGCTGAAGACCCCACTGATCTAATTGATTAACACGCAGAGAGAGAGACACGTTCCGTATGAAAATATAGAGGAGGCACCTGCCGTATTTACTGAAAACCCTATTGTTCAAACTGATGAGTTACGCGCTCACAGAGAAATTAATGCATGGAAAGAGGGGTCCATACAATATGAAAATACAGCGGAGGATCCCGCTGATCAAACGTACGAGATTAGTATAAATGGGACCATAGCATATCAGGAAGAATGGCGATTGTCTCATAATTACCGTAAAAGAGGAAGTGAAACAATTGATGGGCGTAGAGTGGGCGTGGCAGTAGTATATCCTGGGGACGGTGAGGAAGAGGAAGTCGACCTTAAAGAAGATGAGATTATTTTCGGAAATTGTATGTCCAAAGAGAGTGTTGAACATATAAAGATAGGGGAGGAAATAGAAGAAGATAAAAGGAAGGAAGTAAAAGGAAAGTTGGAAGAAACCTTGAAGTTAGCTATCACAGAGTTAGGAAAGGCACAAAATCGTTATAAGCATTATTACGATAAAATTAAGAAAGATAGAAGTTTAAAATAGGAGATTCGGTATTAATAATATTGCCCACGGATTGCAACAAACTGTTAATGCAGTGGAAGGGTCCTCATAAGGTCGTTGGTATTTTCGGTGAAAATAACTCTGGAATAAGCGTAGCGGAAAAAATTAAAACATATCATGCGAACTTATTAAAGTTTTATAATAAAAGAAATGATGAAACATCGGATGACGAGTACGTCGCAGGAGTAGGGGTGGTTAACTTCGGAAAATGTGGGAAGGAAGATATCAATAATGGTAAAGTCCTGACACCAAGTTTTTAAAGGAAAATCACCGTTTTCCTTTCTGAGTTGGTGCGTATGTAATATTATTTAAATTATTTTGATCAAGAATTTATAATATTACTTGAATTGATGTGCTACACATATTGTGCTTCACTGAAGAAAGCGCATAGATTTAGTAATTTAGAAATAGTATTTAAATTAAAGAATTGACCAATTCAAGAGTAATTTTATTTTACGAAAAATAATATTTTTTGATAAAAATTTAATATGGAAAATAAAGAAGTTCAAGATCGCTTCACACTAAATTATCTTGGATACGACCGAATGACATAAATAGAAAATAATCATCTTTTATATGGTTCCTTTCCCGGAATGAAATCAACAGCTTATCGACAGCGTGTGACTGTGTAGAAGACACAAACATATTTGAGTGACAACTTAGAAGACATTTGTGTCTAGGAGGTTTAATTGTACTGGATATAATATTATTTGGGACGCAACATATTCAAAGTTAGTCTAACATCATTCTTGGCGAATTTAGAAGATATATAAAAGACAACCTTATGCGATAAAGGATTTCACTAATCGGGAAGAACTACAAGAAAGCCCTACGAATATTATCAAGCGAAGTATTTTACGAACAGCGTGTTGAATCAAAACTTAAGTGTTATATGAACAATCTTCGAAGAAGCAACTAAGTCTACTATTATAATCTGTTGTTTTAAGTTCATTATATGAAGACAGGAGAGTACTGAAGTTATTAGTAGGAAGTTACTCCGTGAAGAACAGATAGATCGTGTATGAAAGAAATTTGCTTGATCTGATGTCTTGTCTGTATTCGAGTATATATATTTTTTTTGAAGAATTTCTTGGCTAGCATAAAAGGATCACTGTGTTATTATTATTTTAGTAAAGAATTACGGGATTTGTCACGTGCTTTATTTCGTCCTTCAACTCATCTTTCCCATTTTTTTTGACAAATAATTGGGTGCCTGTCCGGGAGAGTTTTTTTTTTCTTTCAAAAAAAAAATAAGACAACACGATCATTGTTTGGAGCAATGTTTGCGAAAATAAATTAAATCCTCATTAGGAATATTTTTTTTCTGGAATACGTAACGAATAAATTTAGTGTGATATACCCTAGAAAGGGAGTGAAGATCAACAGTCGATCTACATTGAGGCTATTTTAGAAACAAGAATTTTGAAGCTTTGGTTAAGATTGCTCTTAAAATCTAAACTGGTGCCAGAACGGTAGTACAGGATCACGGAATTTGCCAAAACTGCCAGTGGACTTATTATTAGTCAACAAGGACTGGGATAGGGAAATCCTGGTTAATTGACGAGTATTCACTACTAACGCTGGGAAAACTCTTTAAGGAAAATTGCTACGGCAAGGTTCACGATCTCTAATAAATTGAATTTTGGCTGAAAATTCAAGCCCAAAATAGGACATTTAAAAATAAAAAGGAAGTATTATTCCGACAACGCTTCATTATTTAATAAACTGAATTATAGACGAAAATAGTGACTTGCATATATTATTGTTGCTATAAAAGGGAAAATATATATTATTGTGTGCAGGGAAATATTTATGCGTATATTTTGGAAATTGGTTTAGTAATAGGATTAGTATTAGGGCGAGATAAAACATATTTATTCTTTACTACTTATTATATATAAAAAACTTATGATTGTGTCTTACTTAAAACCTTTGTCTTTTCTATCAGTACCACAGTCCTGGTAACCTCTCAGAAGGACCCTTGCATCGAAGGTAAAAATAAAAGGTACTTGAAAATAAAAGTAAACGCTATCAATTAGTGGCTCTTTAGGGAAAAGACACGTTATCATTGGTGACCCGTACGAAGCTGAAAAAGGATAATCAGGATTAGTGGTGTAAAAAGTAGTAAGTGAAGGTAAAGAAAAGGTTTTTTTTTTTGGTATACAAAATTTTTTGTTTCTTTTGATAATTTAAATTTTTTTTGCTTGAAAATATATTTTTGGATGATAAATTTTCTAGTTCTTTGCTTTGAATAAGAATTTATTTGTTTATTTTTTTTGATAAAAAGAATTCATGTATTGTTTCTTTGTTTACATAACCAT